>CM051703.1:15759611-16032111 GCA_028022725.1 Lycodopsis pacificus | reverse complement strand
GTCAGGAAGAGAATATGAGGGGAAAAGATAAAGAACAAAGAAAGACAATGCAATAGAGACAGGAATGATGGACGGAAGGAGGAAAAGGAAGGAGGATGGTGGGTAAAGGGAAGGCAGAGAGAAATGACATGCGAAGGAAAGAGGGGAAGAGACAAGAAAGAATAAGACTAACTCCCTGGTCGACATATCTGTCATTCTGACTGTCTGGATTTGGTTCTTTTCATTTCCAAGTTGCTGATGTCAAGGTGAGTGCGTCCCCGCCGGTCCGGACGGTCTGACACTAAACTTCTGTGACAGCAGGAGCACCCAGAGGACACACAGCCGAGAGGAGACGAGATACCAGCAGGCCATTTCCACGGCCTGTTAATGAGCTCGTCACTCCTGTTTTACGTTGATTTTCAATTTGTGCACAAGAGAAACCGAATGTGAATACCGACTATTACAGTTTTACATGAGGAGGCGATCGTGTACAAACGAGAGATGGAATGGCCCTTTTAAAATAAACATGCTGAGAGCTGCTGCTTCTTCTTTTTGTTTTATTTAGAAATATGGAGATGTTACCTCGGGCGGTTGCTGCCACCCACCGTTAAATGTCCGCTCCACCAGGAAGCCAAGAAGAAAGAGAAAAGGTGTCAAATAATGTTGTATAACTACAAATAAATACAATGTTAGGTAGGAAGATGTGATGGGCCGAGTGTTGATTATCTTGCCAAATCCTCCTTAGAATATTAAAAGTACAGTAGGTCATGGAAACATGCAGTACTTTCTGTATTTTGTATGCCAATACATTCATTTATACAAACACCTTATGAATAATAATACTCCTGCTTCTAAACCTAAATCAGAGTTTGTCAGAAAATTTGAATGCCTCAAACAAATCATAACGGTTGGAAACATCCTTTGATAGCACTGTGTACATTCTGTATTTCTGACAGCCTCGGGGGGGGAAATCATGTAAACAAGGAAGTGAAAAGCAGCTCGGTGTTGACACGCTCCGCCACCTCAGACCGGGGGCACGTGGGAAAACTACGATGGCAGCGCCACTGATGGCAAACTCTCTCTTTCTCCCTCCCTCCCCCCCTCCCTCCACGAGGCTGTGCTTTTGAAGACAGACATGAAAAACCAAGCCAGGCCACAGTGGGGCCCCTGAAGGCGGTCCCCTAGCAGATTCAGCCACCCCCGTCTACTCCCACTGGCCCTAGGCCCTGAAGACAGCCCCGAGGCTAATCGACCAGGAACACAATGAAGAAGCAGCAGAGTCAGCCGGTGCTGAGCGCATATGTCTGAGCGTGCACTGATCAAGAAAAAGAAACGTAACGTCACGATAATGCATCAAGCCGCTCTAAATACAAGTAATGATCCTGATCGGCCTGGCCTTTTGCAGACCAAAAGTTCAATGAGACCTTTGACGCATGGAGCATCCTTCAGTCGACAGAATAATCCCCATCAGATCAGGTGGAGGAGCAAAGATATAGTGTGATGTTCAGGTTAAATTGCCTTGGGGTGATTCAAGCTCATTTGCATGCTTTCAAACATTCCCACGTGGGGTTTGGATTGGTAGCCACGATAACAGTTCTAAACAAATCTTATTTTACCCTTTAATGAGGCGACAGGATGCCACTATACTCAAGAGTGCTTTAAGTGCATGTCGGCACACGTGGTCCTCGGATTCAACAAGCAACATCAAAATATGTTCTTTCTCCTATACATAAATTCAACAAACCTTTATCAGCAGTGGTGGAATGTATCCAAGTACATTTAGCCCATTTAAACCCGACCGGAGTGCAATTTTGAGGTATCTGCATTTATTAAAATCCAAAATGGATGATCGCTTTAGGGGTGTTGCGATATACTGGTATTGACGATAACCGTGATATTGTAAACAAATGACATATTTATATCATGTTGATATGATAATATGGTGTAAATGATCCAGCGCCTCTTAAATAGTTTTACATATACGGTTATGGCTACAGATAAGAGTATTTTAGGTGTAATTTGCCAAACAAAGAAGAAACAATAAAACAATGTCAGAGATGAATATGATTGATAGCATTATTTTCTTTTCCAATTTTCTATAGATATGGCAATAATACTGTTATAGTAAACTGTTTTGGCTATGAAAATCTGACATTTTGACAGCCCGAGATCGCTTGATAAAATATGATGCATTTTCATTTCTCAACTTTTTTTTTTGCAACACAAAAGACCTTGCAGTGTTCAATGAAAATGCAAAGGACTGTGTAAAGAAATGGGAAACTGTCATATAACCATCACGCTTCAGTGAAACGAAAAAATAAAAAATAAAAAAATTTCTAAACTTACCAAACAGTATAAAGAGTTATTCTTCTGGACCTGCTACAACATTAAAATCCCGCTTATGTTGACAAATAAGTAATAATAATGAAATTATACAAAAATAATAGTGGAACACTGACATACGTAATGAGTAGTTTTACCATATAGGCCTACATATAATACTTCTGGGGTTTTTTTTCTTCATAAGATTGTGGATGCATATTTACTTGTAATGATGTATTTCTCCATCACTGTGCAGCTTTTACTGAAGTAAAGGCTCAACATGCTTCTTCATCCACTTCTAATAACACTATGGTCGACCATGACCATGCAGGTGGCCACGTAAAGGTTTATCTTCACTGCACAATGCTGACCTGACCTGAGAGTTTATTTGTCCTTTGAAGCCCTTTATATATAAAAAAAAAAGCATGGTAGGAAAAGTATTGGGAATATTCCCACAGTTCTATAAAAAGAACTGTTGAAAAGGAGAGTGATTCTCTTTACTTAGTAATGAGGGAGCCACGGTTCAGTGGCCCACATACACACAGAGACCCAACCACCACCACGAGCACGCCTCCCCACAGCTCTCACATTGCATCAAGTCACTGAGTGACGGGTACATTGTTCCAGGCAAGCGGGAAAAGAGTGGTGAAAAATGTTTCTCCCAGAGAGCTCCTCCGCCGGGGAACCAGCTCACCACAGCCAGGCTCGGAGCACCGAATACACTCGAATGGATTTCAACCGATTGGTTGAGTGCACTCTACGAAAACAGGGTTCTTCAGAAGTTCTTTGGGGGCTGAATGGTTTACAGAGTCATGAATGTTTGAGCGATCACTTGAACTTCTAAACGTTTCTGCATTGCTATTTCTGCACACACATGAATACAGTTATACTCGTATTGTGTGGTTCCCCCCGCGGTCCTATTGCAAAGTATATAATCAACCGATTACAATGTCAAGTATCATTTGACTTGTTCTTAATTTTGTGTTGACTATTCATGATCAACTTCGCTAAATCTATTTTGAATTCAACAAAATGTGAGACATTTTGTCCATGCGCATTTTTTGTTGAACGCGCATGGACAAAGTGACGTCAGCTACGGAGCTTCGCTGGGGGGGGTCCTTGAAGCCACGCCCCCGCTGCAGCGCAGAGGGTCTTGTTTATTCATGTTTCTTTTAACATGTAGCCTGTCCAAATTTGGGACAACTTCCATACTGCAAGCCCTTGGGTACCTAGTAATACACCCGCCAAGTGTCAGATCAACCTTTCCCGAGATGTCACAGTTTCATTGTGTTTACAGTTAAATCAGGGAGAAATCACTACTCAGCATAATCGCAGCCGTATTGGATGAGTGCGGAAACGTCTTGTATTCATTTTGTATTGCTGCCAAAGGCAAATGGTAAACAGTCAGTTCAGCAAACAAAAAAAGCCCCAAATGTTCACTAGTCATATAAGGAAATGATCAATCAATCAGCTAGATTAGCAGCCTATGTGTTCTACTTATCTGCAGTCATTTGCCCTATATTTTTTTTAAATTATGCAATGCTCTATATAAATAGATTACAAACATCTAGGTTGAATCCATCTTGAAATCAACAAATATCGTTAAATGTGAGAGTACCAAATGTCACCTATAAAAGGTCAATATGCTGCATTCATAATAGGCAGTTTAAATGTGATTCAACACATTTCAAGGCTTTATTTTAATATAACAAGATGTCAAAGGCGTGAAGTAAGTCGATTGAAGAACTGAATGAGAAAAAGATGACTTGTCCTAAGTACAGCATCCTCAAAAATCTATGCAACACATCAAAAATAATGGTGATGAAACATATTTTTCTTTAAGTGTTTATTAACATATAGAACAAAGCATTTCCATACACACTCCACTCATGGGCAATACAATTGATTTTTCTGTTTACACTTATTTCAACGCTGTATGATATTATTACAATAAATATGTCATTCATATATTTAAGAGCCATAACTTATTAACTTGTGTTAAATACAATGGAAACAATGATATAAATATGCAGGTGTATTTGGAGACCTGGATCTGGGTCATAACAATGCTGGTGTTTCATTTTCTACTTGAAAAGCTGTTTGAGCCCAGACCCTTTTATCAAGTCGCCACAGTGACCGCTGTGCTAAATAAAAACAGCCAACTGGACGGTAATTAAATGACTAATTGAGTTGTAGTCTAAGTATGGTCTTGAACTGTGCATCGTGCCGAGGGACTGCAGACATAAATGTACTTGAAAATAACTCAATATCAGCGAATCTTTGTAAATGTACTAGTAAACAACTTGCTTGTAAACAACCACAAGCAATAATATATGAAGAAAAAAACGTTTGTAACGACTTATTTGACCTGTTAAATAATAAACAAACAATAGAATAAACTGGCAAAAATCATTCAATGTCTTTGGAATCACATCCCCCAATAATTAGCTCCTTATAATTATCAATATCAACTTCTTGAAAATAAAAATACCAAATTGTTTTAATTAACTACTTATGAGGAAAATAAATCAAACACTTAAGGACTCAACACTGACAGTGGGGTGGCAGGTCTGGGAGGCATTCAGGCAAGGTTCCTCTTTCTGATACATTCGACGAGGTGACCCAGAAGTTGGGTAATCGTTCTGGAGGACTCTGCAGGTGGCTCGTCCTTTAGTAACACGCTACAGTTTGCCTGAAAGAAAAATAAATCAAGTTGGTTCAGCGCATTATACTTTGCAATGTTTCTCAAGAATGCCCCTGCATTTGCTTTGTTCATCTAAAAGGTAGGAAACAGAGTGTGTGTGTGTGTGTGTGTGTGTGTGTGGTACTCTTATCCTTTGTAACACAGATTTGATCTTCTCATTTTGCAAATGTGACGTCGAAGGGAAATTCTTACCTTTGTGCTATCGATAAACTTCTTCAAGTTGTTCATAATCTTCTCCTCCTTCTCCATCTTCCTTTTACTGAAGAAGTCGTGCACTTTGCAGAAGAACTTGTTCTGTATGGAACATAAGCAAAAATACACAAGCTGTTAAAAATAAACCAGGCACACACGTTCAGGTTTGGTGCCAATCAGAAAGCAGATATTAGACGAACACAAATAATTCAAAAATACTGCTACAAATACAAAATTAGTTTTGCCAAAAATCACTTGAACTACAAGCAACAATGTTTCAAAGACACAACTCTTCTCACCTCACATCCAGCATCAACCAGCAGGGAGACATCTTCCACGAACTCCTGAAAATGGAACAATTTGACAATTTATTACTTTAGGCAGATTGTTAAGGTTTTAACAAGATCATGCACCAATAAATTGTTTGAAAAATAACTTAAACAGGAAAAGAGCTTACCAGATGTTTGTTTATCTCAAACAGAGATGTGTTGTATTCCTTAACCAGTTCAAATATACTGTTCAGGTTTTGGTGTCCTTCAGGCTTGTGTGTAGGACTTGGCGCAGCTGAGCTGAGCAGCAGTACCACAGCGGACACCAGCAGAAAAATCATCATCTTCATGATACTAGCTCGTTGACTCTCGACCTCGAGGAGACTATGACTTGATCACTCAATTGTCAGCTTGCAGCTTGTTCTGAGGTCTTGGTCTGAGAACACAAGATTTATACTTGCGCTGCCCACGCTTATGACACGTTTTTCCCCTCATTACATACAAAAAAAAAAAAAAATGCTGAGTCTGCAGTATGTGAGATAAGATTTGTTTGATTAAGCTGTGGTTGATGAGCAACTTCGCTAAAACTTAGTTATGTTTCTTAGAACTCAATCTTTGGGGTTGGCAACCTAAAAAAGCATTCACTTACTCCAGTGAAAAAGAAAAATGACAAATAACAACCCAAGTCCAAGAGGTTTGATGAAAGTGGCAAACATGGAAATACTACAAACATAATCCAGCTTGAAATCAACAGATATCTAGTTCAATGTGAGAGTACCAAATGTCACTTACTCTACAAAGTCAATATGCTGCATTCATAACAGGCAGTTTAAATGTGATTAAACACATTTCAAGGCTTTAAAAAATATATATATATAACAAGATGTCAAAGGCGTGAAGTAGATTGAAGAAGTTAATGAGAAAAGATGACTTGTCCTAAGTAGAGCATCCTCAAAAACCAATGCAACACATCAAAATAATCGTGAAAGTATGTCTCTGAAAGTGTTTATTAACATATAGAACAAAGCATTTCCATACACACTCCACTCATGGGCAATACCATTGTTTTTTATGTTTACACTTACTTCACAAGAGGTTTAATGACAAAGTGGCACACATGGAACTATAACGCAGAACTCATCCTTCTGTTGCCACTGCTGGCCAGCAGATGGCTACTGGCCACTTTGAAGACGACAAACATCAGTGCAAGACTAAATAAATAAGTCAAGATCAATAGAATGGAAACGGTTCATGCCATTGATTAGCATCATAACTGTCAATGTCAGTTTGTTTTTAAATGTTTTTAATTTGTGATGTCATCAAAGGAACTTTCAAGCAAGAGACAGATCACGGGATAAAGGACCTAATGTAGTGCAGAAGACAAAAGTTTACGTTTAGGTACCAAGTCTTTCCAGCTGGAGGAAGAACAAGAGAGGAAGGAGATCACCCTTTGTGTTGAAACAAAAATGTTTTACATGTTTTACAGATATTCGCTGGTCTCTTTTCATTTGGCAGGTTAACTGTGCAGATGAGTTCACTTTCCAACCACTTCAACTAAATCCACTGAACATTGACTTTGCCCAACAGAAATGAAAACAAGGAGAGTGCATTTACAAAAGAGCTGAGACTCTTTTGTCTGCTCAGTGGAGAAAGGAAGAGAGGGAGGTGATGCTGCACTTTGTGATCTCAGAGTTCTGGTCCTGGTTCTTGCGGATGCGGTAGAAGTGCTCAATGTAGCTGGACCGCCCAAGCAGCTCCACGAAGTCCTCGTCGTGCGTGATGATCAGCAGCTGGAAGTTGCGCTGGCGCGAGCGACTCTTGATGATCCTGGCGAGAGCGAGCAAGAGGAGAATGTCATATAGAATAGAATATAATAGAATGTATACTATCTTTATCCCTTTAAGGGGGAAATTTGTCTCTGCATTTGACCCATCCCTGTATATCGGGAGCAGTGGGCTGCCAATGACAGGCGCCCGGGGAGCCGGGGGTACAGTGTATTGCTCAGCTACACTTCGACACGTGACACGTCCCAGTCGGGGATCGAACCGTTGACCTTCTGGTTCCCAGACGACCTCTTAACCCAGTGCCCCACGGTCACCCCTTATATATAGCACCAAGCAGATGAAAGGAGGATTTTGTTGATGCAGCGCTGAGGTTGTAAGGGCATTAATGCCAAAGCAAGGCTGGCGACGTGGGTGAAGAGGCTTATGAATTACAGCCAGGATGTGGCACAGACGCTGTGTGTGTATTTTTGCACTTCCATCCTTGCGAGGACATAGCTGAGCTCGAAACCTATTTTTGACACCTTGAGAGTGAGAAGATTTAGGTCAATCTACCAGTTCTTCAAAGGTTTGTTAGAAGAGTTGGTTTTGGGTAATGCATCATGTCAAAGATTGTCATACATTTTAAGGTGAAAACATTTTTGTGTGTGTGTGTGTGTGTGTACTGACTCTACGAGGGCATGTGCCAGTGACTCAATGTTGTCTCGGTCCAAGTTGGTGGTGGGCTCGTCCAGGGCCAGGATCCCACAGTTCAGACAGAAGGTCTCGGCCAGAGCTAGACGAATGATCAGGGACGCCAACACCTGGACACACAAAGCCACAGTTTTGAGAATGAATGAATCATCTCTACAGTAGATATCTGACTTTGTTTTGTACTTCACTTGCTCACAGAATCATTCACTTGACTGCAAAATATTGTATTTTTTAGAACGCAAGAGTTTTATGTGATAGATGTGCTAATTTCTGGTACCTTCTGTCCGGCACTGCAGCGTCCTCTCATATCCAAAGGCGTGTCTCCTTTAACCATAACCACTCTGTAGTTGTAAACCCTCCGCTTGCCTCCAGCCGACGCGTTTTCGTCCACATCAGACCTGATCTCCACGTACTCAATGTCTGGAGAGGGAGGAGAGCTATGAGCATACAAGTACACATAACAAAAAAAATCATCTAAAAGTCTAAAATCTAAAAGTGAGACGCACCTTGACCCCTGTAGGTGTTGCGCCATAGTTCTCTGATAATCTTGTTGATCTCGTCCATCTTCATGCTGTGGAATTTCATGATGGTTCTGAGGAAAACAAAAAGAAGACAAAGATGTAAACCGACTAGTGGACTAGATACTATGTGTACCTTCCCCAAACAGCCCGGCACCTACGAGACATTGTTTGGGTCACTTTACCCAAGTGTCCTTTCTGTTGTGACAATCAGGGGACAAACACAAGACAGAAGCAGACTCTTGGTTGTGATTCATAAGTATGAAATTGTACATTAAATAGTATGAATAAAGTGAATAAGTCACACCGCATCGGGCCAAAATAGCTATCAAGCATTTCCTGTCTTCTATGTATATCCGAGATTACTCTCCCAGACTTCACAATGAGCACAACTGCTATGAATACAAGAAAATGTGTCATTTTCTGGTGCGGTAGAGTGAAAAGTGAGCAATGGAACAAGAGGATATTCATGATGTGTGTTCCAGATTAAAACGGGAGCACGGTTGTGGATGAGAGTGTGTAGGACAGATTAAACTCTGGACTGGTTCAAAGGTGAACATCCTGCAGACCACACCACAGTGTGTGCACACAGGCATCAAGCATGCAGCATGAAGGGAAGCCGGTTGAACTCAAACGGACAGATAGGGGCAACCACCATCAAGCGTTTAGCTTTAAGAATTGTGCTGTTGCATATGAACCCGACTAACGGCAAGCTATTTTCTGATCATTTGGCTACAAAATGACAGCGACAGCAAAAGTTTCTTTTCAAATTAATATAATATTGTTGCGGGAAAAACATATATGCAGATATAAAAGATATGAAGGCAGGCAACTGGAGGCTGCTTTCCGGCGTACTAGGAATCCGTTTGTCAACTTTCTACCAAACTGATGAGACACTCTAATGTGGTTTGAAAACACCAGAGTGATAACAGAATAACCAGCGGCGCTGCTTGTGAAACCCATATTTGGTGGATTAATCGAAAACCAAAGAGGGAGTAGAGCAGTCCTAATGCAGCATGCATTTACTCTACTTATGCAACAGAAGGAAGTCATGGCAACGTGGCCATGATGAGAAGAATGAAGAAGAGTGATTTTTATATGCGAGATATATCACATTGCTGACGATTAAAAGTACTCCTTGGACTTTTCATGTTATATTGTTTAAGATGAATTAGAGTTGAATAACATGTTCAATCATTCATGCTGGCTATTAAAATGCCTCTTCCTGAGACATGCTTCCAATGTAAGACAAGTGAGACAAAATACATTTTCAAAGTTTACCAGAAGTTTAACTTTTCAACCCAAAGTTTTGGCGAATTGCATGTTTTGAATGTAATTTACGCTTTCGGCTGGTATGACTTTGACTTAAGAATGTTTTTTTCTTCAAAGAGATACCAATAATATCTTGATGACATAAAGTACATTATTGTGAAAATCTAGACGAATGAAAACCACAGCAGAAACTGAGGTAAAGTACAGGATTCAGAAGTAGGTGTCAGTACATTCATCTTAACAGCATTAGATGAGCGTAAGTCAGAGTTGATCAAATTAAAGCGTGGATCTTCCAAAGCTGCGTCCTGTTTAGAAACAGAATTCTTTCCTTTGTTTGTCCTTAAACAGCACCCTTCCACCATAGCTTAGCAAGGAAACATAAAGTTGGTATTTTGCACTAAAAAGACTTCCGCTGATATAATCCCGCTTCAAGATAAATACATTTTGAACATATTGCTCCTGAGACATCTTTACTTTTTTAACTTTTGAATGAGGGGTTGGGTACGTCTACTCAGTTACATATCAGATGTTTGATATAACCACATAAACAGTTTACATTCTGTTTCAATAAGTAGCTGAACACTTGATGTATCAAACAACACTTTTCCCACTGAAATGTGTCCAATAACATATTTACTCTTGTTTTAAATTAAATAATCAGAAAGATGGTGGCTACTGTTTGATTTTTAAAAGAAATTTTTTTTTTGGAGTAATTCCTAAGTGATCGTGGTTGGTCTCCAGATCCTTGAAAATAAGACCATACACAGCGATGTTTTCAAAATGCCAATGGACATTAATGTGCTCAGTGTAAATAAACAAACATACACACACACTTACATAATCAGTTTAGACTCAAAGTCATTTTGCAACAACGAAACAGAGATTAGAGGTACACGACAGCCCCAGCATCGCCTTCAGGTGTTTGAGTGATTGTGCACACACAACAAGTTGTTGCAAAGTGAGTGACAGAGTTTTCTCCGCTTCCAAATCAAAACATCTCACCATGACACCACTTTCTGTGTATTAATACAGCAACTGTGACCTGGATGTATGGTCTGCTGGAAAGCTGCTCAGGCCTGCATTCGATCTTGATAACAGACGCTGCATCAGAGCAGACTCCAGTGCCTGAACCCACACACATGGGTAAAGGCTTCTGCTCTCTTCGCAGATGCTATCTGGGGGCCGTGAGCTCACACTTCCTCACTGAGGCTTACTTATGCCTTTCATTCTCAGTTAGGGTCTCCGTCAAACTTATCCATATATATCCCAAAAAAAAATGTGACTACACAAATTGATTTTGATTATAATTTGGAGTGTTTTTAGGGAAAGAAAGCCACCGAAAAAGCACAATGAGCAAAGGCCTTAAGGCCTGATCTGTGTCCTTATAAAATAAACTTATCGGTGCATCATTTGCAATCAAACTGGCGCAAAAAAAAAAAAAAAACCCTCCTCCGATACAGTTCTTCATCATTTTAAGATGCGTGACGTCGTGCGCTGCCGTTCTGCTGATCATTTTACAATTACTTGCAGTTTTTTTATCACGGACATCAACACTGCCACACGCCAACCTGATTACAACCACATTACAATGATGCCAATGACAGAGACGCAGTCGTATTCTAGGAAACAACTCGATAGCTTGTGATAAGGTTTGTGCTCGCAAGCATCGGGGTGGTTCCTTGGACCATTTATACAAGCAAATAAAGACATTTTCACACTTAATAATTAATGTATGCATCAGTTGTATTTCATAGATTCTATTGCTGACCTCTTATTGCACATACAGTACGTGCATATATATGTGTGTGTGTGTGTGTGTGTGTGTGTGTGTGTGTGTGTGTGTGCGAGATTGTTGAACATAATCATGAATTGTTATTTGAAATGTCCAATTAAATAACATTTTCTTTACTTTTGATACAATAATAAACAATAGAATATAGAATAATGAACTAAAGGCATTAAGGCTGCAACTAAATGTTATTTTCTTTGTCACTTACAGTTTTTCTCGATTGCTAAGACACATTTCTTGAAACGGTCACCCATTCTCTCAAAACTGTAAACACAAAACCTCATCTTCAAGCACTATTCACAAAACCTCTGAATCCTCTTGCAAAATGAAACTTTCGCCTCAAAACAGTTTTACCTGTGCTCAAAATCAAACACTGCTCTCAAATCATAAACAAAGTGATCAAAATAATATACACTATCAAGCAGTCAGTAAACAATACACCAATAAATAGAAAGCACATTGTTCAAAACATATAGTTCTCAGGGAGAAGTCGATTTTTAATCTCAAAACTAATTTGATATGAACGAAAACATGTTCTATTACAGTAGCTCAAAATTGATCAGAAATGACTACTGTGCTTTGCTCTTTGCAATTTCTTTTGTTCTTCCTCCTCCTTGTACTCCTATTTGTCCAGTACTGTACCCTGCATCTCACAAACGTGTCCTTTGTCTCTGTGATACTGTAATTCTTGTTCTTTGTTGATATGAACCTGCAACCAGTCAAAATCTATTGAGCAGTCAGTACTGTTACTGTAACAAATAGAAAGCACGATGTTCAAGGCCATACAATTAGTTTATTGTACATTATACAGCCTACAATGCACTGTAGGCCTACTACAGTATACAATACTACAGCAAAAGGGACAAAAATCAAAGGAGTCAACATGTCATCAATGTGCTTCTTCTTGTCTTTGGGCTGGGTCAGGCCAGAGCACTTCGTCGACATCACCTTCAACCACCTGTTTGCTCTCTAAACTGGCTAATATTGGTTGTGTCACATCATTTGATACAAGTGGAATCAATTTTGAGTGATTGTGTTTCATCAATGACTTGTGTTCTCTATTTGTATTTGATTGTTGCCACTTGTGTTTACCAGTATGGATGACATGTGCATTAGAGTGCAGAATGTGTTTTGAGACTGAGAATGTGTTTGGAGTTTTGCTGAAAAGTCGAAGTGAGATCTGCAAATTGTGTTTTACCAGGTGAAATAGTTTAAGGTATTGACAACAGACTGCACAATTAGCTAAATGAGTTCAGGCAACTGAGAACTTTGTTCAGCCAATGGGTTTTAGTGTTTTAGCAATTGAGAAAAACTGTAATATGCAGACTACTTTTTCTGTGAATCAACTAATTGTTTCGTCAGTAAATAGTGTCAGTCAATAGTGAACTAGAATTATCGCCGAGCAGTTGTATGCCTACGCCAACTCGTCATTTTGCAGTTTAGGTCCATGTCTGTCCAAAGTGTCATCGCTTCATCATTTTATCCTATTAGACATTTGGGTGAAATTGTCAAAATGGTATTTCTTGAGTTACAGCGCATTCCAGAGATCACGGTGACTTTTGATCACCAAATTCTAATCAGTTCATCTTTGAGTCCAAGTGGATTAGTTTGTGCCAGATGTCATGGATTTCCCTAAAGGTGTTCTTGAGGTATCGCATTCACAAGAATGGGACAGACATGAGCTCACATAAACCGAGACCGTTGACCAACAAAGTCGGATCGCTTCATTCCTTGAGTCCAGGTGGACATTTGCGCCAAATTTGAAGAACTTCCCAGCCGAGGTTCCTGAGATATCACAAGAACAGACCGGACGGACAGACGAACAACCCTGCGTCTATTGTGAAAAAAAATACGTTTAAATGTCCCTTTTTAAATCAGACCCAAAGATATGCGATGATTCTTGATCATCTTATTATGAAAGCAGCAAAGCTCGAACAGAAAGCGATGACTTATATGATCAGTTTCTTATGAATGATAAGATCACAATGAATACTAAACATAGCTGGGAAAAGGACTTTGGTGGTCGCCGAGATGATCAGAATTGGAGCAAAGTTCTGAACAATGCCAAAAATAATTACTAAATCAGACAAAACACAATACAACGCAGTAATAAAACTACAAGTGACTCCTGAAACACAAAGTAAATATGACGATTCGTGTTCTGCAGCATGCCGGAAGTGCAAAAAACTATTTTGAATTTATTTTCATCTCATGTCCATTGATCAAAAATATTCCGGTCTTCTGTTCTAGTAGAGATTAAACAATGCATTGGGGTTAAAATGGTAACGGATCCAAAACGGTGTATTCTTAGTGTTAGCTCCTTATCTGGTCAAAAGGCTAAATATCAAGCTGAATGCTGCACGCCTTTCAATCCCACAAGTCTGCTTAGATGTACATCCACCTACATCGTCGATGTGGTATGAGGAATCATTATCAATTCTTCCCTAGAAAGGTTAGCCAACAATATCGATATATTGCTTAGCCCTATATACTGGTTGAATATGAGATCACTAAGAGGGCTTTAAATACAACACATTTTGTAATTAAGTCCAAAACACTTTGCAAACCCCTCATGTATTTACCACAACACTTTCTAGTGCAAAGGTAAGAGAAAGTTCATGACTACTGACGTGTCTTACTGCAAAGACTTTGTCCACCTACACAAACTGCTGCAACATGCAGGCCCTTTGTCGCGGATGTCGTCACTGCTTTGCTTTGTTTGCTGTGCAGGATGATGTGATCTAGATCAGTGGTTGTCAACTGGTCTGGCTGCGGGACCCACCATCACCCCTTAATGGCAAGCCGCGAGCCACGACTCAAATTATATATATATATATATATATATATATATATATATATATATATATATATATATATATATATATATATATATATATATATATATATATATATATATATATATATATATATATATATATAATTTGGGTATATCTATATTCAAGAAGTATAGTAGTAGTAATGTCTCTGTGTAGTAAACAACTGCCAAATCAAATAAAGAAAGTACAATCAAATACAAGAAAGTATCAATTATATTTTAACTAATATTATTCTAATTTTTCAAATTTGACTGGATGGATTATAAATAATACATAAATAAATGTTCTTCTCATTTCAAGTAAAATAACGGCTGGATAAAAAAATACATTACGTAACGAAATTCATTTTAGAAAAGTTATGTTCACTGAATTGCCCTGCAGCTTTAAACTCAGTTCATTCAGGGTGAAGTGAAAAAGCCACAACATTATGTCTAATGACTCTGGTCTCTCTGGACATTTTTCTCTTTTGGAAATCGTTCTGTGATTTGACTTTTACAACTAATGTTATAATAGTCCTGCTCTGCTCTCTGTATCATCGTCTCTCCCCCGTGTGTGTACATCTCACTCAGAATACCCATATTTGATTAGCTGAACAAGCGCCGTAAATGCTGGAATAATTCCGCTGCATAAAAAATGCCCTTCAAAATAAAATCACTTTTTTTTTTTTTCACTTTTTGAATGCATATGTTCATCCAAACCACTGACTGCGTTAGTGGTGTACTGGACATTATGCAATAGCATCCTATTGTATCATGATTGTATTTATTGATCACAGCTGCATTGTCACAGCAATAATGACAAGCTGCTGGTGAGTCACGTCTCACTAGAAGTTAGCGCTAAGCTAATGCTACTGCTGACAGTTGTGCACTGCAGCTGCTTGAGGTGGCATTAGTGTCACACACTGACATGACGAGCTGCACCACTGGACATCTGATATCAGAACTTTAAGGTGATGCGCATCAAACGATGGAATGATTGCCGTTAAACAAGTTTTAACACGCAAAGAGAAGATCAAAAACTCAAAGCAGGAAGGCCGCAGACACCTCGGCAAGCTCGAAACCCAGAACTTGCTCGCCGTGACGTGACACTGCATCACCGTGCCATCGTCATTCTTAATTAATAGCGATAGTCAAATGTTTAACTGTGGCGCCTTCCAGCTAAGAAATGTCTAAAGCCCCCCCAGTGCTACTGTGTGGAAATGTTACAAAAGGAACTGACATCACTGTTCAAACTAAATTCCCCCACCATGAGGCGGCCGACTTCCTGGCTAACAATCTAAAAGCTTTGTGGTGGGTTTGATAATGTCACTTCAAAGGTGCCTTATAAGGAGAACACAGGCGGGTTTCTCATAACAGGAAAACTACAAGAGAGGGTTCAACAAAGGAAGTACTACTACCTACTAAGCACTCAGTCACTTTCATGAACAAAATCCAACGCTGATTAGATCTTATCGTGTTGTTGTTTCTATATAAACAATTCTTCTGCAGTTCTTATGTGTACATGCATTCGGAGGGATTCATTCTAGAGTCGTTATTGATAATAGGGAAAATAATACATAATACTCTAATACTATATACCGGTAGTCAACATGGTATGTTACATTCTTCATAAACCCCCCCCAGCCTTCCAACATATGATGCCATTCACCTCTGCAGTTCCACGCTGAAATCACTCGTAGAGATCCGTTTCCGTTTGCGTCATTGTATAAACACATACATACGAGTTCCCAGACTGAGTCAACGTCTGACATTTGCTTCTACTAGTACCGCCCCCCTCGTGGGGAAGCACAATAACCACGAGATACTATTGTGATATTAATATATAAGGTATAGGAATTAGTAGTAGCTTCCAGCCGGCATTCTCAACCATCAAAAGTCCGGGAGAAATATCTCTTAGTAATTGATTTATATTTGTTAGATCAGACGACAGCTTAATAACATTAAAAAACACAAAAAAATGGAATCCATGCAATCTCTGATTAGATAAAGCTGAGTTGAATTGAGAGATACTTTGTGGTTAACACCTACTGTAAGTGTACGTGCACATGTTTGGGCAACACTCACTGATCAAGGGCCTTGTAGTAGAGATCCAGGTCTTTAATGACCATCTCCGTTGTCCTCATGGTGATCATCTTGTTTTTGTGGCGCTCATCAGCTTTGTCATACTGATCTTCTCGCAGCTCTTTTCTGTAAGCGATCAGTTCAAAAAGGAAGTTGAAGTCACGAAAGACACCATATTATTACTACAAAGCAGGAACCATCAGCAGTGACGAACACTAAAGAAGCCAAATGGTTGGACAGAAACCAGCGAAACAAGTTGCTTCGTCTTTAAGTAAGGAAAACACTGACAAAGCTCTGCCGTAGATGCTAGATTGGTATTTGAACATAGATCTGCGTCTCTCACCTGTGATGCAGGATCTCCTCCTCGAACCCCTTTTGACGACCCATTGCAATACTGCGGTTCTTCTTCATCTCTTCCAACTTGCGTTCTGTTTCACGTCGTTCTCTGGACAAAAACAGAAAGCGGTGCGGTCAAAACACTGTGGGTAACCTCTACTGTTACCACCAGTAAGTGTGATACCGCCACGGTTAAAGAGGTTGGGGATGCCTTGAACACAGGTAGCACATGTATTAATCTTACAGATGATGAATAACGGCGCAGTGCTCTTACTGGCGTAGCTGCAACACTTGCATGTTGCCCATGTCTTTCATTAGAGCCCCGTGTTTAGCCACGACCTCCTTCAACTCCTCGACACGCTTCCTCAAAGTCAGGTTGTCCTGCAACCAGCGCTCCTGGACCTAAATACAACAACAAAGAGTTACCCACTGCTCCCCTACCCGGTGCATCCTCTAAATAGGTGAAGACACTGGTGACTTGGGAGGCCGTACCTTTTGAGTGTCGATGTCCTGACGGACGTTTCCCATCTCCTTGTTGATCTTCTCTTTGTTCTTCTCCGCCTCATGGAGCTGAGTGTTGGTTTCTTGAAGCGCAGCCTCTTTTTGCTTCAGCAGAAACAACAGACAACGTCAATTAACTTGTTCAGCGTTCAAAGAAGAAAGCTGGTGTTTCAGAGTGAATGAAGACGGCGTAAATGTACAATTATGATGAACATGCGTACGTAATGTCCCGTCACAAAATGAACAATGGAGGAACAGACACACGGATGCGTCATGTATGACAGTAGCAAACGTGTTACCTCTTTGTATTCATCTTTGCCGTCATCAACGTATTTGGTGATGTCTCTTTCCAAAGTGGTGATCGCCTTCACTCTCTCTTTAATGGTACCGATCTGTCAGAGACAAAGTGTTCCAACAGTGACTAGCTGTAGCAGAAGAAGCTAAAAACTGCTGTCATTCCATCCATACTCTTTTTTTGTGGAAACTAACTTGTTGTAGAAACATTGAAAGAATAAACTCAACATTTTACATCATCAGGAAATGTGACTTGTTTAACAATACATGTTAACTATAGAGCCACAACAACAGGTATTTGTACAACTATCAAGGCTTTTGAATATTCATTTTCACTATAAAATATATCGAGGTGTGAAATGTAAGGGAATATAAACAGGAAACACAGAAAAGGTAACACCAAAAGAGGAAAAGACATAACAAGGAGAGGATATAATCTATCTTGTCCAGTCCCCATGTGAGTTTGATGCTGACTTCTCAGAAATAGACAAAGAGTACCAGTACAGTGAATAAGAGACAACAGTGAGAATGTGTGCACCTTCTCCTGCCCCTCTTCCTGCCTCTGCCTCTTGCGCTCCACCAGCTCCTGCTTCTCCTGTTGCAGCTTCTCCAGAGCGGCAGACAAAGGGGACAGCTGCTCTTTCGCTTCCTGGTCGGACACAAAGTGAGAGGAAAAGTGACAAAATGAAAGAAAAGAAATGAAGCAAACATGTCAAATAGAAACATGTAAATTAAAAGAACACTACAGGATTATTTGTATAACTCAGAGTGCAGAGGATACCAAAAGGATATGACCTGTATATAAGGAAATATATCTTTGTATGGAACAGAAATGTGCAAACGGACAGACAAAATACCACGTGTAAGATCTGCATTGCATTCTCTAGTCTAAACAATCTTGCATATTTTTGTATGTGCCTCTACATCAACATCATAAACAAAAGCAATAATCCGTACCCTGATGTCCCTGGTTAAGGCCTGTATTTCAGTGGTGGACTCGACAGACTGCTCCTCCAGCTGCTGCCGTTTCTGCAGATCACTGCTCAGCTGGAGTTTCTCTGCTCTGGTCTCATTCACAGCACTTTTCAGCATCTGAATCTGGTCCTGCTGGTCCTGGGTCAGCTTACGTTTCAGCTCCATCTTGCTGGAGGCTGCAAAAAAAAAAAAAGTTACATTCTCCATTGACTCGTGAAGTCAACAATCTGCAGCAGAGACCAACAAGGGATCTTTAGTGTTGAAGTTGTCTTAAGCACACAACAGGTTTGTAGATTAATTGAGGCTTTAATGATGCAAACGTCATCACTTTGATTGATTACCTATTTTAAGCATGCTTCAAGTCTCGAAAGACATTCTTTTTTGGATAGTGTATGATGTCATCTTACTGGTGTCCAGCTTGTGCTGAGTCTCTTGTTTCTCCTGACTGACTTGCTGGATGGTTCTGGTCAGGTCCACTCCCTGGAGTTTGGCTGCCTGCTGAGCTATTTTCCTCTCCAAATCTTTAAGGTCCATCTGGAAAGAAACAAATATTTAGTAATGTGAAGAAAGACACAAGACAGAAGGGCTGTGTGATTATACATTTCCAGGAATTAGCAATGTGATGTTTCTTAAATCACTAAGATTCATCTGTGTCACAACTAAAAATGCCAATTTGATCACTTTTCTTGTCCCACACTGCTGTTATTTTTAACTTTGACATCCGAAAAATAGGGAAGCTGAAAAGAGAAGAACGACTCTCATGGGCCCGGCAGTAGGGTTAGGAATCCCCGGAGGCCCCACGACAAGTTTTCCCTCTGTAGGAAGTGTACAGGATGGAAGGGGACCGAGGGGGACAGAACGAGTGAGACAGACAGGAGGACGGTACCAGGTATCTGTCCATGAGAGATATGTCCTGCAGGCAGGCCTTGGCTGTTTCCTCCTGTGACATCCGGGTACCAAGCAGACTCTCCTGCTCCTCCACGTCGCCCTTCAGCCTCTCGATTTCTCTGTTTACAGTCTGCAAGCGGTTTCTCAACTCAGGCAACTCCTTCTCCTGAACCTGTACAATGGACTGCCTGGGAGGCGAGAAGGAGAAGAGAAATATACTTTGAGCAGATAATTAAAGTGGATTTATTTAGATACGGTCATCCAACATTCTATCTTCTCCCTGCTGTTATTCAGGGAACAGTTATCTCTCAAGCCTCCTGTGGATGGATGATACAATTTTTTTTATTATATTATATGTTTAACTTGAGCTTACAAGACCCCTGAACCACAAAGTAGCTGTTTAGCATACAGCAGTACACCATAACCAAAAAATATGACTTTGTTGCAGTCATGTTTAGGAGAGTCTATCAATGAAACCCATATTTAAGCTTTGTACTTTGTATATTTGACTCTTCTAAATGGACTTTCCTCTGCCATTGCAATAGGTTTAATTGCTGAATATTTGTTTTTTTTAAATAAAGCTAGTGGCGGCTGAGTCTATTCGCTCTTAATGGTTGTGTTCTTCTCAGGTCATGAAAAGACAGCGGAGAGAAACAAGAGGTAAAATCTCAATCATGTGAGAATATGGCTCCATCTAGTGGCGACCATGTGAATAAACCTCCTGCGCTCTTCTCTCTGGACCTCCACACAGGTGTCAGTTAGTCTGGCTGGTTAGACCTCTTCCCAGGAAAACACTCTTATTGCTCGATGAACATTTGTGCCCAATAAATTCTCATCAAAGCTAAGGCTCAATCGTCAACCCGAGCAGAAATCTAATCAGCCAGAATAAGTGAAAACACCTGTGTGTAATTAATCTAAAGCTGCGGATAATTCATATTAATTATTTCTGTTCTTCATGGTGTAAACATATATAATCAAAACAAGGGCAATACGAGTACCTGGAAGAAAACAGTAACGGAAAACTACGAAAATAAATCCTGAATATTGACATATTTAGATGCAATACAGAACTAGAGTTATTCAAATCTAAATAATATGTCCTACATGTTTTTGTCATGTTTTGTTATGTCAATTTCATGACTCATTTGGTAGAACAATCTATCCTCCTTTTCTCTACATGCCATACTGCTTGAATACTGCTGATCATCTAGTTTTAGTGTGACAAGCAAGTCTACAGTCTGATTGGATAAATACATCAGGGATTTTTGTTTACCCTATTAAAATGTCTTGATCGTGGGTAATTAATGTACCCTAGTGCAAGACACTTAAATGGGGAATCGTATCCACTGATGAAGATGACACTCGAGCTGATCTAAGAAGTACAATGTAGTTCTGCCCTTTACTGGCACATAAAAGGTTTAAATACAAGTCAGTTTTAAAATGCTGCAATCATTCAACTAGCCACACTCACAGCCAGCAGTCACAGAGAAGGGAGATACTTGGAAGTTGCTAAAATAAAGGAATACATGTTTGTTTTTTTTGTATATTTCCCGAGAGTCCGGTACGCTTTTTGCACATTCTCTGTCTTCATACCTGACAGGCCTGAGAGCCATCATCTCATCTCTCTTCTGCTCCTTCCTGCCCAGGTCCTGCTCTGTGTTTTTCAGCTTGTCTGGCACCAGGCGCAGCTTGGACTGCATGTCACTGATGACGTCGTGCAGGTCGGAGTCTGAGGGGAACGTCCGCTGGCACACGGGGCAGCAGGGCTCTCTCTCCTCCGTCAGCTGGCTGATGAACTGGGTGTACACCGCTGTGGCTCCAGCAAGCATGGCTGTAAAAACACAGGTGGAGGAAGAAAGAATACTTTTATTATTACTGAATTGACGTGTAGCGTGTCTGCTACACATTAGAGTAATCTGCTCTTTCGTTGTTTTAGTCTATGCACAGAGACCAAATGGCAAATGTTGGATGTTGAGTAAAAAGTGATGCACATGCTACAGATATTACATTTTCCATTCCATTGTGAGAATTTGGTGTGCACTGTATAGTGCATAATTCTCACACTTAAAATTCAGACGTGAACAGAGAGAGCCACAGGTTTAAGCCTGTGACACAGTGAAGGTATTCATTAAATCCAGCCATGTTGAGGTTAGGTGCATAGGAGGGTACCACTGACCACCTCAAATCAAGGCAGCAACAATATGCAGATTCTGGATTTGTCTGAGACTCGTCCCATCATCTAGTAACGTCCCATCATGATGTGGTTTTTTTTTGTGAACCTTCAAACGACGTGTCATTTCTCTATATGACGGTCACCTCTTTGTTTGGAGATCTTCTCCAGATCTTCTCGTAGTTTGCCCAGGTCCTGGTCCAGATCCTGACTGCCGCACACGTTGAAGAACTTCTCTTCGTCGCTGGCTAACTGCTGCTCCTTCTTCCGTACCTCAGCAGCGATGTGGCTTTTATTCTGCTCACTCGATGCCAGGTCCTTACTGAGAAATCATGAAAATCATGACATAATACGGAGTGATAATATGCACATTTTTTCGCTTTAAAGTAAATAAATCTTGCTAACTTGAGTTTGGCAAGGCGGTCCCTGGTACTGTTGATTTCCTTAGATTTGCCATAGATCCAGTCCTCCAGTTGTCTCTTGTTGGGAAAGTGGCCCAGCAACGACACCAGCTCCTCGCTGTGACGAGACTTGATCTTACGGACCTGCTCCTCCTTCTCCGTCTGGAGGAATGAATCAGAGGAAAGATGAGAGGGGATCCAACAGGGAAAGGAAAGACGGTGAGGAAGAAGGATGGAAGGTGAAGAGGGAGAGAGAGAGGAGAATGTTCAACACCAGTTGCCTTCCGATGAATTTAGGTTACATATTACCTTGTCCTTCTTCAGCATGTCCATCTGGGTGCGTGCGGTGGTGTGCGTGTTGAGCATCTCCATCTCTTGGTCGAGCTTTCTCTGTGTGCGGTCAAGTTCAGCCTTTTCTCTCTGCAGCTCCACCACCTCTGCCTTCAGCTCCTCCACGTTGGAGCTCTGAAGTACACTTTGTAGCTCACGCTCCTGAAGATGAGAAGAAAAGAAACACACACAAAGTTTTTGCAACTTCATAAAAATAACTCACGTAAAACTCACACCATCTAAGAACAGCTCATCGTAGCTGTTGTGGTCGAGTACTCACCACTTTAGCCAGTTCGTTCTCCAGTTCCTGCAGGCGGCTAGACGAACCCTCCAGCCTCCGCAGCTCTGCCCTGATGTTCCTCAGCTCTTGCTGCTTCTTTCCCTGCATGTCTCTCTTCAACTCCACAGTTCTCTCCAGGCCAGTCTTCTTATCCCTCATTTCATCGATGGACTGCTGCTTCTGCTGCTCCTTTTCCTGCAGGTCCGCCTGAGCGTGCAGAATAATGAGAGGATGAATGAGGCGTTACATTAACAGGACATTTATTCATCATCTGGCTGAATGTTACTGAACTTTTATTTTTTTTTTATGTGAAATAACAGCTGTTTTATAGCATTAAACGCCACGGCTGCAAAAATAACAGTATATATATATATATATATATATATATATATATATATATACGTATTGCGATCGGGGCATTTCTTACCATAACCTGACTGACGGTCGCTTTTTCCTGCTCAAGTCTCTGCGTGACGTGACGGTGGAAGCTCTCCAGCTGAAGGGGAGTGAAGGGTGGTCGGTCGTAACCCTCCATCTCCAGGTAGGACGACAGAGAGCGAACCTGAGAAAGAGAAATTATATCACAATGATATATTATTTATTTCGTAATAAATGCTTAACTGTTTAATCTTTAGGTACAATCTACGCACTGAATTGCAATAATTGTGCTTTCAATTCTTAATTTAATTTTGAAGTAATTTCTAACATGCTGCAAACCACTTGTGTCTTTGTATTTATAACAATATTAGTGTTTAGTATAGTTACTGTACAAAACTGGCGGTGTTGGCTTTGTATGGTGGAGTTTACTTGCTCTTTACATTACGTTACATTCATTTGGTCATTTCTGTCCAAAGCGACTTGCGATGCATTGCATCCCTTCCAAACGAACAACTAAGAGAGTGTGTTCCCTTCTGCAGTGCAAGTGGACAGAGGTCGATTTTGTCCCCTCTCACCTGAGTGTCTCGGTTCTTGATGCTTTGAGTGTGGCGGTCAGCCTCCAGCTGGAGACGACCTGGGACAAGAGAAGGGAGATTTCAGTAGTAGTAGGCTTCAGGAGCGGACTCTATTGATCCATCTTGTCTGTCCATCCTTCCTTGTGTACATCACGAGAGACCAGCAGAGGGTTTCAAGTCCTCCTTGGACTTGTTTCTAAGCTTTTATTCTGACAGTGCACTCAAAGATGTATGCCATCAAATAATGCTGGGTGCATGGTGTGTTTAACGATTCAAGCAAAATGCTATTTTGGACAAAACGTTCACCCCGGTACTCAGGCGTGTGTACCTTGTTCTACCAGGAGATCGGCCTTGACTCGGTTGAGTCTCTGACACTCGCGGCCAGCTCTCTCCAGCTCCTTCTGGCAGTCCGTCAGCCTCCGCTCCTTCTCTCTCACAGTCCTCTGGTGGTTCTGGTAAATCTCCTGCAGCTGCTCGTCTGAACCCTGGAACACCTGCCGCCGCATACACAGTTCACTGGCTTAGAGATGCGCTGAAGCTCAATTTAGGACAGCTTAGCAAACTGTCAGGGGCAAAGGGTTGACTCCACTCGGGCCCTCCATGATCAAAATAAATGCACCAATGGATCCTTGAACGTTTTGATTTCAGCCAGGGACCTTTGTTGCATGTCATAGCGTCCCTCTCCTGCCTGCTTCTTCACTGGCAACTTTTCCACTAATGACGAAAATTATGCCAAAAATTTGGTTGCCGATGCTTTCACTCTGTCAAACAAAAACAATCGCTCTTCAAATGGAGACATATACACAACGGAGAGGCAACAAACAGATGGGAGGAGGAGACTCCTGGCTCCCGTAAGGCAGAGGAGTAGAAACACTCAACAGTCGTAAAAAAAGACGATGTTGAGCAGTGATGAACTGGCTATGATCACAGAATCAACAACAAACATCATTCACCATCTGCAGTCGTTCTGTTAGTTTCCCCATTTAGGCTGATGACACTTACGGAGTGGAGTCTGGAGTATTATTATCTGGGCTTGCTGTGTTTTCCTCTTTTGAATCCCAGCATCTTCGTTCATGCATTTCATTTTCTATCTCATTTTTTTTTCGATCCATCCTTAATTACCTTTCAAGCATCTTGTCAAGTTTCCAAAAGCATTTGTCTGTGGAGCCTGAGCACTGCTTTTTAGTGCTGGAACCAGTCAAATGATTCATTTTTACATCATAACAATACATAACTTGAGTTTGTTTTTGCTACGTTACCTTTTCCATGGTTTCCTCCAGCTCCTTGTTATCCACCTCCATCTGTTTCTTCCTGCTGTCTAAAGCTTTGATGTCGTTGTCCAGCTTCATCACTTTCCCCTGTTTTATGTCAATATCAGTCATTCGATTCTGAAAAATATCATCAAAAGAAAGTTCATTATTAACTTACACTACAATTACCCTTCAGATGTGCCTACACCTGCAAACATGCAACAACCCAAAATGACGAGATGAAAACAAGTAGTCTTACAGTAGATTCATCAGAGCAACCCTAAATGTGTTTTATTCAAAGAAACACACCGTCCACTACTTTACGTATGTGTTATCAACACATACACACACACACACACACACACACCTCCAGTGGATCAATCTGGCCCTCTATGTGCTGGATGCTGTCTCTAGAGGCCATCAGCTGGGCCTCCTTGGTGGCCACCGTCTCTCTGATCTGCTGGGCTTTCTCCTTGTTCACCTTCAGGTAGCGCAACTCCACTTGACACTCTTTGACCGTGTGAGTCTGTTTGAGACGCAACTGGCGCATCGTCTCCAGAGCTTTGATATACCTGAGAGAAACACGAAAGGAGAGCGTAATACAGAGTTTTTCCCCCTCTTATTGCAGCATCTGAATGGAAAATGCAGGTTAATAAAAAAATAAATAAAATAAAAAGAAATGACAAAAATGTAAGAATGAGTGGTGTTTACTTGGTTGCAGCGAAGATGGAGTCGAACTTGTCTTTGAGAGCTTTGCCCTCGCTCAGTGGCCAGTTGGACTCTTCTTGGTGACAAAAGATGACATGATTGAGCACGGGCTTCGACACACCCAGTGAAGAAATCATCTCCCGATCCAGTTCACCACACTTTGAGGACAAGCTCACCTTCTCACCGTCCCTGAGGGAATGATGAAGAAGGAGGTCACATGTGAAGAAACGCAGCATAAATATCAGGGTTAGTGTCAGTCCAGGGTTAGGGTCTTTTTTTTTTTCATCAAAAAGTGAGTAAAGACACTTTGCGACTGTGGCTTACTTTATCCTGGTAATGACCTGCTCCAAGCTTTTGAAGGTGTAGTTCTTCGCCTTCTGAGTGCAGGACATGGAGCGCTGGATCGTCACTTTCTCTGCGTTGACATCGGTGAACAAGAGTCGAATCTGTGCTCGCACGTCCGTCTCGTGGGCGTCCTGGAATCCACACAGCAAGAATTTACTTTAACAAAAGGTAGCCGAAGGGATCCTCGTCTGACAGAGACTTTTATTAGGATTCACACAGTAAGGGCAATATAAAAACACTTAAATGAGCTTGTTGTAATGATAAAGCCATCACAAATTGGCCCGATCAATCCAATAAGTCGTATTCAGTCTTAGAAGTCAACCATTGCTTAATTCATTACATGTTTATTCTTCTTATTTCATCATTTTCTGTGTTACTTGAACACACGAGACTCCTCAATAAAGTGAGAAACTTTAAATGTTTTCAGAGAAAGAATGGAGCACTGTGGACACTCAACCATCACTGCATAATAAGCAGTCAAGTACAACTGAGCCAGCTCACCTTTGGATCATGAACGAACGCCCCTCCTTTAGATCCAGGGGGAAGTTCTCCTGCTGTAGCGTACCTCAGGCACTCAATAATAGTCTGGAAACAGAGAAGACAAACGTTCATGTCATGAAAACCTGAGAGTTGCAGTTATCATTTTTGCTGTGGCTTTCTGCAAAATATTTAAAAACCAGTACAAATCACCAGACCAGTTAGTCTAATGGCAATGCATACTGTCCACTTCATTGTTCCTTCTCCACAGGTCATAGTTCACGGTCAACCTTTGCTCTCTCATACCGTTTTCCCTGCTCCGTTGGGTCCAACCAGGACGGTCAGCGGAGTGAAGAATGAAATGACCTGCTTGTCTTTGTCCTCAATCCCAAAACTCCTCACCCCCAAGATGCTCATCTTGTCTATCTTTGACATTTTTGCTCTCTGAAAGCGAGAGCGAGAGAGGAAAACAAGACAAAGCATTTCACTGTGAGATCAATTGAAGAGTGTCTGCAACAGCAGGAAGAATAGTTTGATTAACAGGATTATTATAATGGTCACCAGTGATATCAGTCAATCTGCTGACTGCGACATTTGGTTGTGAAGTTGCAGTCAGTTTGCAGATACTAATATATTTATGTATTTGTGCTAAATTGGCCTTAAATATGATAGACTTCAGCAAAAAGTACTGTGGTGAAAAAGTGTACAAAACTTTCACTGCGTCATCAAAGATTTAAAATACATTTTTACATTGATTGTTAAACTATGAGAAACAGAGCATGTGTATGTAAACTCAGTAAAACTTCACTATTACTTTAGTTTTGGTCTTTTCATGGGATTTGTAAACACTTAATTACTCTTTTTATATGTATTTATGGTTTTGGCATGAAAATAATTCCCTTTAAAAATGGAATTGTAATTAATGTATCATCATTTCACGATGATCATCATCTCTACTCCATGATGATGTTGCATTCAAGACATCTCGCTGATTTTTAGATACGAAGAAGACAATGAAAGTATAATACAGAGTTGATAACTCAAATACTGGTCCTAACAAACTTCAAGTCACTAATTCCCGAATTTACCATTAATCTAGACAGCTCCTTACTGCCGAGACGAGATTATGATGTTGATCAAGCTAATACCGTTTAACGTGTTGAGACTATGGGTTGAATCGTGCACAACCTGTGTCGCGTTAGCTTACTGCCTATCAACACAGCAGGCTAGCTAATTTAGCTATATGCTACGTTGCAGGATTGTATAGTCAGCGACTCACTTTCCAACAACGTGCTCCTCCGAATGATTCCCGTTGGCAGTAACTTAGTAGTGTCCAGCCGTATGTGTGCCCTGAATTCAACACACCTCGCGGTATTGTTGTGGTTCACACGTGAAAGTACAGTTTTCGCGCTATGAGGAATGTGACGCGTGCGGCGACTTCTTACTTCCGGGATTGGGGGCATGAGCATAGAAAACAAACATGTAGAACGGTAATGCACACGCAAATCAGAGCCGGATAATGATAGTCACATCGTCTCCGTTCACTCGAATGGACCATTTTGGTGGTCAATGGCGGATCATGGAGCCTTTCAATAGTTCCCAAATTAAAATATGGTCAAATATTACTATTTTATATAAGTTAACGTCTTTCCTTTGTTGGCTTTCAGTGGATTCTTGTTCAGGATGACCCGACTATGCCCATGTGAAATTTCATAATTTCGTTCAAAATTCAGCTTGAATGGCATTTTGATTTTCATAATATATTCATCACATTTGAACCTTAGAGGTTATAAGAAACTTTCAATGGATTCCTGTTTAAATTTACCCTGTAAAATTTTGAGTAAATTTAACGGCCCTATTTGTAATGAATTTAACATTTCAAATAAATTCCAATTAAAGACTACTCAGCAAGTTTAGAATAATTTAATGTGTATCTCGTGTTCTAAATGTTATTCATGTTTTCTTCATATCTTGCAATATGTTAGCACACCATATTTATACACTGTTATATGCATTAGCACACCACAGTTACATGGGAAGTTGAGTTATGATGAATTATTATAAATATAACTTGTGTACGGATGAAGACATTCATTTTGGCCCCAAACCAAAAGTTTTTGAAAAACGTGCCACTTTATCTCCTTGTAATACGTATATGATTATATTATATTCTGACAAAACAAATATAATATTTTTTCAGCTGCTGCAGTGGAATTATTATGGAACTGTGGTACAAATGAATGACCAAAACCATTGTCTTGCATCCCAAACATCTTTTTTTTTAAAGTAGAACTGCATATTCTATTGTATTTGTCTTATCAACAAATCCCATGAACACATCAACACTAAGAATGCATAATTTCCATACACTCTGTGGCACTCAGCCCCAAGCCCATTGGTTTCAGTGAAGATGCAACTCTTAAACAAATGAGCACACATATGGAGTTTAATTGTATTTGTTTATTAAGGCTCAGTTATTTCTAAAACAGCCTGACCCTGACGAGTCATCCCTAAATATCTGTTAAGTAGGTATTTTCTTATATCTTTCTGAATCTCTCATCTTAGAACATTATTCCACAAGAGGACAGTGTTTCCCTCTGGAAAAGCCATGGCTGCCAAAGAGTATTGCTGTGACAGTTCTGGGCTGTTGGCCATTGCAGTAGCTCAGAAGCCACTTAGATGCAAATGAGATGCCTAAATTTCAAGCCCAAATGTAAACAGAGTAGTATAATTTTATGGAGAAGAAAAAAAAAAATCTTTAAAAATGTACATAAGCAATCATCTCCCAGAGCTCTTCATACACATTTCATCAAAACGGAATAAAAAGAGTATACATCTTCCAAGACAGCTGAGAAACAGTGTGTGTGTTTGTGAGAAATGGAGGGAGAGAAGAAATCTCATTTGGATAAAGGGACATGAGTTATTTTGAGCCTGTGTTTAGGGTATGAAGAACAGTGTGGAGACACCCACAGGGACCTACAGGACTGGTGTTCCACCTGCAGCTAACCCCCTAAATACCTGAGAACATCATATCTCTGACTTCCTCTCGGTTCTATCCCCCTTGAAAGAATTCACACACACACACACACACACACACACACACACACACACACACACACACACACACACACACACACACACACACACACACACACTCACTCCCACAAACTACCTTCTGCTTTCGACCCACTGATTCAGTCTGTGTTATCAGCCCACTGACTCATTGTGCCTCAGTCCGTCCAGCTCATGGCCCTTTTTCTATTTTCATCCTGTCCCGTCATGAAAATGCCATGACCTTGTGTCTTGTGTTGAACCACTGGAGGTATATGTGTATGTGAGTGTTATTATGTTTATGTGCTTGAGTGTGAAAGCCACATGCCCACGGTCACCCTCCCCATCTAAATGGCTCATGGAATTGGTTGACTTGGCGTTTTTTTTTAATATCACACGGACAAATCGGGAACCAGCTGGTTCTCTCCTGAGCAAGTAAGGATAGAGGAGGGAAAATATGTGGGGGCTCAAAGGAGCAAGTAAGCTCGAAGGAAAACAATGTGGATGAATTACAACAGGAGAAAAAGTGGTTGAAAGCCATTATTTTCTTCTAAATAAATAAATGAGATGTTGTGGACTGACAGCAGTCATCAGTATAGACGCAGAAGCAGAACTGGAAGACTTAACTTTCACTGAACCGTCTGTTCAGTGACACTTTATAAACTCCTTTCACAAAAACTGCAGCGGCAATGTTTCATTAAATCCTGAGGGACTTGTTTTAGAGAGAGAGAGAGAGAGAGAGAAAGAGAGAGAGAGAGAGACAGAGAGAGAGAGAGAGAGAGAGAGAGTTGATATGAAAGAGGATGAACTGCTCATTAAAAGGTGCTCTGGGTGCAGGAAGGATTGAAATTATACATTACGTGGCAAATTTCAACAATAATTCTTGAAAGCAAATCTTATTTTTCTCAGAACCAACCGTTTTTCAAAAACCTTCCCCACTGAGTGCTCAGAGTAGGGACAATTTTGGCCAGTGGCCTTGGTTGTAAGTCTAAAATAGAGACGGATTGAGTTCTGAAAAGCAACATTTCCCCCTCATATCCAGCACCCAATGAATAGTGACTTGACCTCTTCTTGCCACATTCAGCTCTGCTCTCTTTGCCGTTTCTTTTTACATCCATTTCCTGCGTTACATCCTTTTATTTACACATGAATTGAATACAAAGAATCACTGTTTCAATTGCACCTGCATGGTGCAATGCCTGGGAAACAAGCACACATACATCCGCGTATGAATCATTTCCCAGCAAGCTATCAATACGTTCTTTCACAAGGAGTTATTTCTTTTGGTGTGGCTTTGTTTTCATTTGTTGGACTTCACATGTATGCTCAGGGTTTAAGGCTGTAAGTACTAGATTGTCTTCAATGTTTTTCTTTCCTTCCTTTTTGATTTTAGCTTCTCACTTTGAGTGGAGGAGGCTTTAAGACACTCCAACATAATCTTCTGTTGCATTGTACTCTCTTTTTGTCGACCTCATTTTACTCCCATCAGCTAATATCAACAGAAATACTCCCTTGGTTTAAACCAGGCAGTTTTTTAAACCACTTTCACTGCTCTCTTCAATAAAGACCCTGCTCTTTGTCTTCACGCATGGCTACACATTCATTCGCTCAGTTTGGGTCAAAGAGGCAGCCAAGGACATGACTGATGACGGTATGAAATATTATGTAAGATGAAGACGGGATACATCTTGACCCTCCCTCGCTGAATAAAGACGAGGTTGGATGTTGCTGGCTGTGATGTGATAAAAATGTGTTGAATGTTATCACAGTAAAATGTGAAACCCCCTTGCCCTGCAACTTATTTTGCCGTCAATTGCATCCATTTCAAGCAGCAATTGCAGATGTGCGAAGGTGATAACGTAGGCATGGGTTTAAACGTCTCCCTCAAGCTCTTAGTTTTTATTCTCCACACAATTATTTCTGTCACATTTAATGTATCCTACACTATGGCAGGATCGTCCATTATCCCCGTATCTGTCTCACTTGGTCTCTCCGTCTCTCCAGACACATTTCTAGTTCTCCAAACCAAACCATTGCCACGTTTCCATGCATCCTTCAGATGCCCTCGGACTCGCCCTCCTTTCCCCATCGCATGGATGCCACACCCATCCACACACCTGTTCCCACGTCCCTAACCAGCCGTCCGCCCTGCCCGATCCTCCTCTTCACCTGCATCTCATTTCCCTCTTCAGCCACTCTCCGGCGATGCACTTGCTTTGCTCCGTTGTCGGTTCATCGGGGGTTGCAATGCCGTTGTGTGCCTGCCCGAGGGCGTCTGAAAATGGCAGTGGTTTGGAGAACTAGAAAAAAAGAAATGTGTCTAGAGAGGAGGGACAGAGAGACCATGTGTAGCAATAAACTGGGTAAAGATTCGGAGGGGGATAATGAATACACACCTCGTTGTGAATGGCAGTAATGAGGTCATTAAAGGGACCTCTGTGTTTGTGTCTCTGCATGTCCAACAGCCAGTCTGTCTTTATTTCACTGTCTGCGTAATGTCCTATATAGGATTATTGACAGTTTAACCTGAAATCCACGTAAACTGCATAATAGGCAGCTGCAAGCAATTATTGATGGGTATTTTTGATTTAAGTGAGCCCATTACCAATATTTGCCTGACAATCAAATATTGTATGTGTTTGCATATTGGCATGCCTGAATCACATGGGCCCATTGTTCATCTCATTAGCTGCAGCTGTGCTTATGACACTTCTGTGAAAAGGGTCTGTTTATAAGCCACTCTGTGGTCGTGCAGCAGGTTTTCCATATGACCCTGGTGCCAAAGCTACCGACTTTACTGTCACTCTTGCTTACTTTGAATGCATAAACTCTCACATGCTATTCCAACTTTATAACATCGGAGGTTGTATAAAAACAGCCAGCAGTCCAATTTCTATTGCATGGGCCTGGGTCCATTACTTTCTAAAAATATTTGGACATTTTGGGAAATGCACTTATTTGCTTGACTGCCAAAAATGGATGAGAAGCTCCAATATACCACGTGTGACACTGCGGCCCGGCAACTGTCAGCTTATGCATAAAGACAGGAAACAGGAGGAAACAGCTATGGCTCCGTGTCCACCACCTCTTCTAAAGCTCATTAAGCACCGTTACGTGTTGTATCTCGAGTCGGGTGTTGCCCCACCAACGGTCTTTATGATAAGCTACCTGTCTAGCTGCATACCGAGCATAAAGACAACTCGGGGAAATAATGCAAATAGGTGTATTCCCCAAAATGCTGAAACTAACAAGCAACACAAAGAAAGACAAAAATGATACTTAATTATCAACAAAGGCTTCTGTGAGCGGCTCCCTTCAGCATGAATACCTCTAAATGATGACAGAGACTAAAAGAATAGTCAAAGTTTTTTTCAACCACTAGTATAGCTACAGGCATTATTAGATCTAGATTTGACATCCAGCTTATTACAGTTTTTCTCAATTGCTAAAACACTAAAACCCATTGGCTGAACAAAGTTCTCAGTTGCCTGAACTCATTTAGCTAATTGTGCAGTCTGTTGTCAATACCTTAAACTGTTTCACCTGGTAAAACACAATTTGCAGATCTCACTTAGACTTTTCAGCAAAACTCTAAACACATTCTCAGTCTCAAAACACATTCTGCACTCTAATGCACATGTCATCCATACTGGTAAACACAAGTGGCAACAATCAAATACAAATAGAGAACACATGTCATTGATTACAGTTTTTCTCGATTGCTAAGACTCATTTCTTGAAACGGTCACCCATTCTCTCAAAACTGTAAACACAAAACCTCATCTTCAAGCACTATTCACAAAACCTCTGAATCCTCTTGCAAAATGGAACTTTCGCCTCAAAACAGTTTTACCTGTGCTCAAAATCAAACACGGCTCTCAAATCATAAACAAAGTGATCAAAATAATATACACTATCAAGCAGTCAGTAAACAATACACCAATAAATAGAAAGCACATTGTTCAAAACATATAGTTCTCAGGGAGAAGTCGATTTTTAATCTCAAAACTAATTTCATATGAACGAAAACATGTTCTATTACAGTAGCTCAAAATTGATCAGAAATGACTACTGTGCTTTGCTCTTTGCAATTTATTTTGTTCTTCCTCCTCCTTGTACCCCTATTTGTCCAGTACTGTACCCTGCATCTCACAAACGTGTCCTTTGTCTCTGTGATACTGTAATTCTTGTTCTTTGTTGATATGAACCTGCAACCAGTCAAAATCTATTGAGCAGTCAGTACTGTTACTGTAACAAATAGAAAGCATGATGTCCTCTCACATTGTTTCTTCTATCCATTCTCAGACTTCAACCACCTGTTTGCTCTCTAAACTGGCTAATATTGGTTGTGTCACATCATTTGATACAAGTGAAATCTATTTTGAGTGATTGTGTTTAATCAATGACTTGTGTTCTCTATTTGTATTTGATTGTTGCCACTTGTGTTTACCAGTATGGATGACATGTGCATTAGAGTGCAGAATGTGTTTTGAGACTGAGAATGTGTTTGGAGTTTTGCTGAAAAGTCTAAGTGAGATCTGCAAATTGTGTTTTACCAGGTGAAATAGTTTAAGGTATTGACAACAGACTGCACAATTAGCTAAATGAGTTCAGGCAACTGAGAACTTTGTTCAGCCAATGGGTTTTAGTGTTTTAGCAATTGAGAAAAACTGTAAACACAATCACTCAAAATAGATTTCACTTGTATCAGTTTAGAGAGCAAACAGGTGGTTGAAGGTGGGAAGGAGAGGATTCAGAGGTTTTGTAAATAGTGCTTGAAGATGAGGTTTTGTGTTTACAGCTTTGAGAGAATGGGTGACCGTTTCAAGAAATGTGTCTTAGCAATCGAGAAAAACTGTAATACACTCAACTCATTATGTAACGTTAGTAAAATGACATCTTCTTGTGGATTTGGTTGCTGGGGTTTGTTTGATTATTAGCTGGCGGCTCATTTCGTAGGAAAACGCACGAATATTGAAGAGTAACTTTTCCTAAGATATCATACAGTGGCATGAGAATACGTTGCATTATTGACTATTGGCCCTGCTTTATTGTCCAGCAGGCACAAAAGGCCCTTTTCCCCAAAAGCACAGGTGTTACTAATAACATGAACCATGCCTCCATCGTGTCCCAGTTAGACATGACAGCACACACTGAAATCGCAACATTGAAATATAATTCAGCTCTGAGTAATTACATTATTCACGCCTATGCTTTTCCTATGTCAAAGTTTGTTCCATGAGAAATTGCTGGAAGTGGTACGGCCAAATGGAATGCGGCCATTATTAATGTTGTTAGTCACACCTGAGTTAACGTGTCCTCCGTGATAAAGGCCTATTGCACGGGGGATTTGGGAGGCACACAGCACCTGACTGAATTATGGGTCTGCCAAATGTATCATGCAGTAAATTTATGCGTGGAAAACTGCCCAAAAGATAAAGGTCAGTAATTATGTTAATACACACATTAATTGTTGAATAATAAAACCAAAGGGGGACAACCAACAGATAGACACACATGGCAAACACACAAACACACACACGCACACACACGCACACACACGCACACACACGCACACTGCTATCTGAGCCTTTATGTCACCAAATACTCAAACAGAGACAGAGACCACTGCAGAAAGAGATAGGGACACGACCACACAAAGCCGGTGAGCGAAGGGGGAAATGGGCCGGACCTGGTAATGGGAGATAAATTAGCCTCTCTCTGCTGAGGCGTAGTGGTGTCCGGAGATACACAGCATCGATGGTACAAAAGCGAACAACTGGACCACCGCAGCAAAGAGAGGGAGGGGGAAGAGGGGGGGGGAGTCAGATGGAAGGAAAAAATATAAATTTGCTTTCAATTAGATAGATAGATAGATAGATAGATAGATAGATAGATAGATAGATAGATAGATAGATAGGTAGATAGATAGGTAGATAGATAGATAGATAGATAGATAGATAGATAGATAGATAGATAGATAGATAGATAGATAGATAGATAGATAGATAGATAGATAGACTTTATTTCGGACTCAGGGTCCATAGAGACAAATACATAAAAAGACAGTCACAAACAATAAAAGTACATCGGCCGAGCAATGCCTTACAAAGAAATTAATCTGCTCTGAAGGTGGTTTTACATTATGTGAACGCATCAGTAAAGTTTTTATCCCTTTTGTAATCCTAATTTCAAAAAACATACCATTATCATTTTTTACAAAGTGGTTTATTTGGTGAAACTTTCACGCTGCCATCTTGACCAGGTCTCTCTTGTAAAAGAGAATCAAAATCTCAACAGGAGTATCCTGGATAAGTAGTTGTTCAGTTAAACATTAAATAAATTATCGACTTGTTTTGTTGCTATAACAGCAGAATGAACTGCCATGGTGTCTGCGCATACTGTTCTGGATTGCAACTCCTGAAGACATGGTGCGTTTGAAAAGAAATGCGGGTTTATTGAGCAGATGCTTCATGATGTTTGGATTCTCTCGCCATGTTTGTTGTTCCTGCCATCTTATCTCAGCTTCGGGCTCGTTGCCCCACTTTGATGGAACTTGCATGATGGGAAATGAGCTGGTGCGTGAAATCAGCAGAGGTAAAGTTGCCAAGTGAGTTCACCCAAGACGACCAGCTTGAAAAGGGAGCAATTATTTAGAACAAGAGAGGTGACTATGCTGCCTGGCTTTCGCTCTCGCTGATCTGAGGCACTCATCTGTTCTTTGTGTTGTCATTCACTGAATGAAATGATATGTTTTGTCTCATAGAAACTTGTACTTTGTGCGGAGAGGACACTTTGACATGCGGACTGGAGGAACATGCAGCAGACATCTGAAAAATGTAACCATTTTGAAATAAGAAATTCTCACAAAAGTTATTAAGTATCAAGGAGATAGAGGTTTTGCCTGGAAAGAGGAGTAAAAATGTAACCAAAAACAGAGAATAAACAAACCTTCACTAACAGTAAAAGTAAAAAAAATGTATAGTATATTTGTATCTGCCGTGCTTCCTCCTTATTAAATCACTATTTCTCATCATGCATTAATTATCTCATGGTGAGGACATGTCATGTTCTGAGCGTAATATTATACTTATTCAAGTGATTAGAATGATTATTGTAATTTGTGAAACCAGGCTGTCAGCCAGCTGAAGTCTAACATGATTCATTAATGTCACTCTTTATATCCGGCATCCCACGTTTCAAATCACCAACACATTTTCAGTGATTTTCACCAACACATCTGTTTGCTATTCGCATATTCGCATGCAGGCTGTTGACAGTATCTCTGCAGCTTTATGAAAGACATTACTCCAGGACACACTGTGCCGGCTGCATCTGAGTGGCGCCAGCATTGATGAAAGTCTGGCTTTCACAACAGTGGATGCAAACAGCTGTATTGATGTCTTTCTGAGTGATGTTTTGATCTTCAGAGCCCAGCCAGGTTCACCTCTTTCCCTGAAGTCAATTCAGACCAGATGAAAAACAATACTCCCATTGAGACTGTGACGGAGGAATTGGAAGTGTAGGTAGCAGGAGGATGACCCAAACAGTGATACAGATGACGAGATGAGCCGGTCCTGCGCAGAATCAAGGCGGCACCTGGCTCTAAAAACTGCGTCCGCCTCGCTCTCGTGAGGTTATCGTTGACCACATGACGTCAGAGCAAGTCGGGATCAAGTCGGACGTTGGCTCTTAGATTTAACAACAAACCACAAACAGCCGTTTTTTGCACTAATGGTGACGAACATGGGTTTACATTGGCGTTAGTTGAAATTGCAGTTCGTCTGTGTCAGACGCAGAGTGCCACTGACCAACCGTCGGTATTTGACGAGTTGGCAGTGTGTCCAACTGTGTCCGTCTGTGTGTGCAATGACAGCATACAGATGTGTGCTGTGGTCCTGCAGAAGAGTAGATCACAGCTCGTTTCTAAAGCTCATTTGCTCATCCAGCGAGCAGCCCAGACTCTCAAATTTAGCAATTAATCTAATGGTAGAAGTCACTTCCATTTTGTTATTGTATTAAAGTATCATCCGGGGTAATCATCTTTGGAAAAGTTATTCTCATTCAGCATTTCTTTCCCACAAAATGACTGCCCAATGTTGCTTAATATTCTCCTTTCATTGCTCATTGCTGATTACCCTGTAGCTGCTTCTCCCAGAGGCACAGATTTCATACATTTTAGTGTTACAGCCAGAGGCCACACTGCAAGACCTTTATTAGAAAGAAACGTATTAAGCGTGTCAACAAAGAAAGGTTTCAACAGACAAGGGGCTTAAGATGCTTCATTTATCATCGTTTTCTGGTTTTATACCTTGTTTCACGCCACTGCTGCTACCTTGTCTCCCTCATTACTTATCCTAGAACCATAACATACGCTCACACCACCAAAAGCAGAACATCCCTAGCTTTGAATTACAGTGAGGTTAAACTTTTTGCGTTCAATCCACAGCAGAATGTAAGCTGCACGAGCCTGGATTTAAAGCCGTGCACACTAAAGCTGAGCTGCAAAGCTGTTTTGATAAAAAGGATGCAACACTTAGTAAAGCGTCTGGTGGGAAGCAATCCTACTGTGCGGTTTGTGTGTGTGTGTGTGTGTGTGTGTGTGTGTGTGTGTGTGTGTGTGTGTGTGTGTGTGTGTGTGTGTGTGTGTGTGTGTGTGTGTGTGTGAATGTTAGACAAAGAGCGAGAGAAACAGATAAAATGTGCCGGACTGAAATTAATGATTTCCCTTTCGCAATTAAAATGTATAAAGGAGGCAATGAAATTTTCGAACAATCCCAAAACAGGCGATGGCGTCCTGCCAGGCCGCCACAGCAAGATCAAGAGAAAAAAAAGCTGTTGCTCAGTTTTCTGATCCTTTGGTGAGATTCACCAGCTTTTGAGACATCTCAGAGACTAACTGATTGAAGAGTTGGATTAAAGATACCAAACACATCAAGTTAAACATAATTCGGTCAGAGCAAAAAACTATTCGTAGACAATCATGAGAAAGCAAATGATAAATAAGAAGTTTGCAATAACATCTTCAATGTCTTTGGGCTTGTGACACAAACAGCTTATATCTGAACGAAGTAGTGCCAACAAGGGAGGGTCCCCTGTCTTTGAATTGCTAGAAGAAAATACAGAAAAGACAAGTACTGAGAATCATTACTTCAAGCACAATCGAATGTGACATTTAAAAAAGAAATGTTCTTTCTCTGTAGCACTTGGGAATAAAATGGTTGGGAAGTTTCTTGTAGATTGTTTTTATTCTCAAAATAAAAAGACAAAGTAAAAGTAAAAAAGCAAAGCAGCAAATACTTTTGCAAGGCAGTGTTTATACCGACCATAACAAGAAAATGTTCTGTCCAAGAATAACATCACTAACCTGCAGTGAATAATCTCACCGCAATGCTGCAAACATGTGCGTGAAACCTGCCACTGCATGAAAGGAGGTGAAAACAGATGAGTAAACTCCAGCAGACACGTCTGACAGAATCTGCCACAACAGCCTAATTTATTACGAAATTCATTATTGCACTAAGCAAACATGCTGTATATTTGTGATAGATGGAGTGTGTGCGCACACATTATGTTCAGAGTTTGACCTTTTCCGTGACTGTTGCCTCCGCTTCTTTATAAACCTACTTCATCAAATGAAACTCCCGACAGATGGTCCAAATATCATCAACTGCTCTGAATTCATTATCCTCAGATACAAAAGGAAGAGACGAGGGAGGATGAGAAGAAGAAAGGGAGATGAGAAGATAAGCGCTTGCCAGGGTGTGTTCGTGCATAACTGGAATCTGCAGAGATTAAACACACAAATACTACAAAGGCACCACGTATTTAATGGTTCCGCCAAAGTAATGGCATCTTTTGAAAATATGTGAAGCTTTTCCATGTAATGTCTCTAAATGCTCATATTATAAAGTAGACTTTTTAATGACCAAACTGAGCCATTTTAATGCTACAAGTAATGATGAAAAGGCCTTTTTTTGTCCTGCTGATTGCCTGTCATCTCCTCTGTCTTATCTCCGGTCTTAAGTAGGACAGTAAATACCCTTTTAGCTCTGAGGGATTTCAAGCCAAGCACCAATTAAGGGCCTAATAAGTGAAAGAGATCCAAATAGAGGTCCCTTTGGAAGCAGCAATGACCTTCTATCACACGAAAAGCTACCAAATACATGTGTGGACAAACGTCACACAAACACTGTTGTGTGTGTGTGTGTGCGTGTGTGTGTGTGTCAGATGTTGAATCTCAGTGATGGGATTAGCACTCCGCATTTCCTTCTTGCTGGGTGTCCATGACGACAAACTGGGACCTGATGGATGGCACACTAACAAAGAGGATTCGGAAGAGGGAAGAGAGAGAGAGAGAGAGAGAGAGAGAGAGAGAGAGAGAGAGAGAGAGAGTGTATTTACTGTGCCGTGTGTGGGGGGGACATTTGTGCTGCGGATTAGTCTCCTGTTCATCCCTGGCCCCTTCTCTCTCACACACACACACACACACACACACACACACACACACACACACACACACACACACACACACACACACTCACACACACACACACACACACATCTTGTTTTTGAATGATATTCTTATTTGCTCATTTTACAGAGAATAATCTAAAGCTGACGACAGGCTTGAAAAACGGTGTAATTTCGCAGCGATCACTTTGATAGAAGTCTCATGAACTGATGTTTTATTATCGTTGTTCACTGTAAATGAGATTTCTTGTACTACACAGAAAAATCAATGTGCCTTTAAAAAGCAATCTGTTCTGTCAGCAAACATCAAGTCGAATAAGAGGCGTTAACATTGTTGCTTTTTTATTTTTTACTACTTTGTTGACGTAGGGTGTTGCTTCTGATTGTGTTTTTCATTGTTTTACTCTCTTGACTTTGGTTACAGAGGTCACACATCCTGATGATGCCTTTTCACCTCAATAATTTCAAACACTAAGTTATGTAAACAAACATATCATTGATACAGCTGATTGGATATTTACATTGATAACTTACAACTTATGACTTGATTTGCTGTGTCATCCCTGACCACTTTAAGATTATGCCAAGTTTTTAATAAAATTTTTCACTTTTCCCCCCAGAGATCAACGCGTACAATACAGGCACGGTGAGAAACCTTTCCGGAGAGTTTCAGGCGCATCTCCTCCGACTCATAGCCTGTAGTAATGACGGAGGGTCAGCCGAACGGCAAATGGAGTCACTTGATTAACTTCCTGTCAGGAGGCGAGCTGACACACTCTCCGAGCGTCACGAAAAGTTACACAAAGTTTTGTGACGCCGGTTCATTAGCAAACTTGCTGCATTAATTTGAAATAAACCAGCAGATGTGTATCAGAAGACTCTGCTCATTTCAAATGCACCGAGGACATTCAATGAATCATAAGAGACATACGCTGATGTGAATGTTGATGCACAGAGCCTAACGACTACAGGGTCTTTTGTTTTTAATTCTCGCGTTTTTTAATGTAGCCATGGAAAAGCACAGAGACAGCAAATACTATAAAGTCATATTTGGAAAGATTGAAGGACAAATGAAACATCTGACCCACATATGTATGAGGCGAAAAGTCATCCCAAAAAGACATTTCTACTCCGTTCTATTCTATTTTGTTTGCTTTTTGGAGCAGACATAAACTACCCTGCACGGCTGGTTGTGTGTGCGTGCGTGAGCGACTCTGTGCGTGTGTGTTTTTGTGTGACGTGGTCTTGGTTTGAACTTTGCCGGCTGCACGCACACCCTGGCTCTGTGCTACAGGGAAATGTGGGCGTTGTGTCTGCCAGGCCTCTTACACTTGGCTTGTCTACATGCATTACTCACACACACACACACACACACACACACACACACACACACACACACACACACACACACACACACACACACACACACACACACACACGCACACACAACACACACAAATACATGTACACTGATCCACAAACACACACAGACATGGTCAGTCATAGGTGCACACAAGTCCGACACACATAACAAGAGTCACAAACAGACACAGGAGGACGGAGTCCATTGAGGATTTCTGCTAATGGCATAATAGCATTAGCTTCTGTAATTCACATCTACACTCCCTCCTTCACACACTCATACCCCCCCCCCCCACACACACACACGCACACACAAACACACGTGTCTCAACAGTTGCTGTTTTACTGCATGTGTCTTCCTGCTGCAGTGGCTCATGGGACTCTAATCTAACTCAGAGTTGTTCAGTCATGTTTATTGAGGTGACGTTAATGCAACGACGCTGCAGCTCACTCTCTCGGCTCCCACTCTCACTTAATCTCCCACAATCTTGCATCCAGTAGATGGCCTCATTGTGCCTCTGCGTGCCTGCTGGCTACAAGTTAATCTCAGGACATCAAGACACCTTCATTTTTAGCGCTTCTTTTCTTTTCGGGACTTTACAGCAGTGATATATATCCCAGTTGTTGTCGGTGGAGGTCAAGTGTAAAATAAAGTGCAAGCCGATAAAGAGGACACAATCATTATAAAACATGTAACAGTGAGTTTGTGATGTAGCCTATTTATGAGTCAGAAATATCAAATATGACAGCCACCGTGTTTCAGGCAGACGTTTACATAATTTGATCAACTGAAAAAGGTAAGCTAATGTTTTCCCTCTGCATATTGTCCCGTAATAATCCTTATTTGTTGTAAATGTAGGTCGGAAAGGTTTTTGTCATTATGTGATCTCTTGAGCAAACACAAATAGGGCTCTACAGTGTGAATTTGGGTGGCTTTACCCTTCACAGCCTCCCTGGATAGATGGAGCAGTTGTGGCACAGACCGTGGCGCACAGCAGCAGGCTGCAGCTGAGCGGAGAGAGAGGAGCGCGCATGAAAACGGGTCTTGGAGAGACCGAGTCATTCCCATCACTCTCCGCCGGCCAGTCAGACCGCAGACACATCACAGGGTAACAGAATTTTGCACAACAGAGGAGGAACCTATAAAGAGACGCATGTGGAGTGATAAAAACACCTGAGGACCGTCGCAACAGGGGAGCGTGACTGACTTCCCACGGAGGAGTGCGCAGAGAGGGTGAGCTCCTTCTCCTTCACTTGGTTCCAAGATACAAATTGGATGTATACCGAGGAGATGTGGATTTTGGCGGGACTGAATTCTTTTTGTTTGTCAGTTCAATTAACACAGTTGATTTTGGACTCAATTCTTTTTCAAGTGGGTCCCGAGCTGACCACATCCACAGAGCGGAGCGCACGCCGTCTAAAGATTTAGCAAATAAGAAAAACAAACTCGCGACTCTGTTTCTAAGACGCCGACCCAGGGATTTCATTGCCAGAGATACTTTAGGTGGGGTGGGCCAAATAACTCTTGAATGTGTTTGACAGCTGAGCGGTGGTTTTGCTGTGTTCACACAAATGGGCACGCGAACTAAAGCCAAAGGGGGAAAAACGGCCTCGCATCTGGATTACAGCGACATCAGCATAACAAGAGCGGTGAGCTTGATGTGCTTTCCTACATGTGATGAATTTAGACATTTAATCTCCAATCTCGAAATGGACTGTTGAGACTTTTGAATGCAGTTTTCAGCCTAATTTGTGGCTCATTTTTGGAAATGCTGTGCCATGTAGTAACAGGGAGCTGGATTCAATAAATAATAATACCAAAAACACGACGCCTGGCTGGGGTGGATCAGCTTCTATACAGGCATCAACATAATCACACGGACACGCCTAGAGGATCATTAAACAAATCAAATAAACGCAGCGCGAAAACCATCAATAGAAGTTATTGATGAGGTGGTATATAAGGCTAATGATTGGCCAAGCCTCTGTTTACTAAACAGCTCGGCTACAATATGGTGTGAAACTTTGAGGCATCCAGAGAGAGCAGACAAATGAACAAGGACTTTACTTTTTAGTGAACTTAATTTTTACTGCTGCTTTATACTATTTCATGACGACTGTGCTTGGAAAAATAACTGCAAACATCAGCTGGAATATCCCTCCTCCTCTTCCATCTAGAATGTCTGCTGCAGCAGGGATTTATGAACCAGGTATTTTTGGGCGTCAAGAGATATTTTTGAAATATTTTTAGCAGTTTTCGTGCAAAGATGGTGGTTGTGACAAGGAGCTTATGGATGACCCAGTCTGTGGGAGAGCTGGTGCCGAGACAATTGACCTCTCCACCAGCCACGCCGTCTGTCTAAAACTCCTCCCCAGAGAGGCACAGCTGCTGCAGGCTGGGGATGTGATGGGGTGACTGTTGACACCCCCCCCCCCACCCACCCCCTATCTCACTTTATTAGCAGTGTAATATAAACAATGGATCAGAATTTCTCAACGGTTCGAGATGGAAAGCAGCTGCTGCCAGACCGAGACTCGTCTAAACGTGTGCTGACAGGATGCTTCCTCTTCCTCCTCATCTTCACCACGCTGCTAGGCAACACGCTTGTGTGCGTCGCCGTCACCAAGTTCCGGCACCTGAGGTCGAAGGTCACCAACTTCTTTGTTATCTCGCTGGCCATCTCTGACCTCCTGGTAGCTCTCCTGGTAATGCCGTGGAAGGCGGCCACTGAGATCGTGGGCTTCTGGCCGTTTGGCGCGTTCTGCAACGTCTGGGTGGCGTTCGACATCATGTGCTCCACTGCCTCCATCTTGAACCTGTGTGTGATTAGTGTGGACCGTTACTGGGCCATCTCGAGCCCGTTCCGCTATGAACGCAAGATGACCCCTAAAGTGGCATGTCTGATGATCAGTGTGGCGTGGACGCTGTCAGTCCTCATCTCCTTCATTCCTGTTCAGCTAAACTGGCACAAAGCTCAGACCACCAGCTACGCAGAGCTGAATGGAACATACACCGGCGATCTGCCCCCTGACAACTGCGACTCCAGCCTTAACAGGACCTACGCCATCTCCTCCTCCCTTATCAGCTTCTACATTCCCGTGGCTATCATGATCGTCATCTACACCCGGATCTACCGTATCGCCCAGATACAGATACGGAGAATATCTGCCCTGGAGCGGGCAGCGGAGAGTGCCAAAAACCGCCACAGCAGCATGGGGAATAGTTCGAGCATTGAGAGCGAGAGCTCATTCAAAATGTCGTTCAAGCGAGAAACCAAAGTCTTAAAGACGCTCTCAGTCATCATGGGAGTGTTTGTGTGCTGCTGGTTGCCCTTCTTCATCCTTAACTGCATGGTTCCGTTCTGCGAGCCGAACTTGCCAGACGGCACAGACTTCTTCTGCATCAGCTCCACCACCTTCGATGTGTTTGTGTGGTTTGGCTGGGCGAACTCCTCGCTAAATCCTATCATCTATGCCTTCAACGCCGACTTCCGCAAGGCCTTCTCCATCCTCCTGGGCTGTCACCGGCTCTGCCCTGGGAGCAACGCCATCGAGATCGTCAGCATTAACAACAACATGGGCGGCCCCAACTCGAACCCCAACTGTCAGTATCAGCCCAAGAGTCACATCCCGAAGGAGGGCAACCATTCAGCCAACTATGTGATCCCCCACAGCATCCTGTGTCAGGAGGAGGAGTTACAGAAGAAGGATGGATGCGGACTGGAGATTGAGGTGGGAATGGGAAACAACGCCCTGGAGAAACTCTCCCCAGCCATCTCTGGGAATTCCGACAGCGACACTGAGGTCACCCTGGAAAAGATCAATCCCATAACACAGAACGGACAGCATAAAACCGTGCCATGTTGAGAGGAGGCAAATATTGATCGGAGTACACCGAGGCATGGATGTACACACAAAGGGAAGAAAAGCTCACACAGGACAGCAAACGTAACAAAAGAGACGATTATCTTCAATAAGAACACGCCTGACAGCGAAACACTGAGTGGGATATACGGGACCTTAAGACTGTCAACACAAATCAACATGGAAAAACCTACAGAATGTTTTAAAGTAAAGGCACTTTATCCTGGATATAACTATCTGCAAAATACTCTCAGCATTTATTGGTGAAATCGACACATTTGATGATAAATGTTGATAATGTGAATATTAAAGCAGAACACTAGCTTTGTGCACATGTATACATTTTTTTTTTTACATTTACAAAGATGTATACATCTGCATGTGTATACTGTACAGTACTGACACAAGGAAGGACATAAACACAGTATATACAGTGGAGGAAGATCTAGTAACTATTAGCAACATGTCTTGTAGGTGCTTTGTATGTGTTTTATGGAAGAGAGAGCAACGTGGGTAAATTGAGTTTCAGTACAGAATAATTAGTTGTTTGTTGCAGTTGTTTCTCTTCTAATGACAATTTTATTGCTAAATCAAAACACCTCAGACACCAAAGTGACAGTATTCTTATTCAATCTAAAACAGGCAGGGGGCAGATAATGCAGTTCAGAACCGTATGCCAAGTCATATATTTATGAATATTTAATTTTTACACCCCCCCCTATCTCGCAGTATCTCCAGATAAGGAAAAGTCACTCCTATTGTCTACTTCCCTTTCCTTGTATCCTATTCTGACCATCCTACAAGTCCTCCTGGGACAGATTACACATTTCCTCCATTTCGTCTCCTGGTTCCTCCTGGTTCCTCCATTACGCCTGGTTTTCATTATTGTCTCCCCTCTCTGTCGCTCCTCAGCAAACCCTCTCTTGGGCCCTACAGTCTCCTCTCCTTTCCATTTTCCTGCTCCTCTTTCCTCAATCAGCAAAGTCCCTCCCTCCCTCACGCTGCCCTTATTTCTTCAGCGCTGTCAACCTCTTCTCTCATCCCTCCTCCCCACCGTCCGCTCAGTCAGCACGGTCCTTTACACCTGCACCTATACCTTCCTTTTATGTTTTTCTTCGTCTGTCTGCCTCCTCCTTACCGTCTCCCCTGGCAGCCCTCCATTTCATTACTCTGCCCACTTAAAGTGATACTTCTTATTCTATTTCTTTTGCAAATGCCGTCAGTCCATAATTCAAAAAGAATGTAAATATGTAAACTAAAACTCCTGCACTCGGACAGAGGAGGCAGCAGCAGCAGCAGCAGCAGCAGAGTTTACTTCGCTGTAATGCAAGTGACACTCAGTGACCTTTTGCCAACTTGCAGATATGTGATTTTGTAAATCGCTCATGCTGTGAGCCATGCTGTGCTGTAGTGGCGATTTAGAACAATGCAGTGTGACTGTGTTTGCAGGGGTGGAGTCCAAGACAAACCACTGTGGTGAGGATCACCTTCAAGATATCAAACATATTTTTATTGCCACTCCTCTCACAGTCATTTGTTTTTGCACTGTAGCATTTATATATATATATAATATATATATATATATATGCACTGATTGCACAGATGTTTTATTCTAATAATAATGATAATAATTTACAATGTGTAGTTTTACACGCAAGGTTGAGTTTGAGTACAGCAAGTGAGACAATGTAACATTTGCTTACCAGTGGCCAGTGTAGGGCTAGCGACTCTAATGTCCATTATAGAGCTAATCTATAGCTTGCTAAAATTAGCTAACATTAGCCCCCCTAAGTTACTGGGCATACCAGCAGCAAAACCTCTGAGTCTATCTCATTGAGCAATGCTCTATGTTATTGCTTATGAATTCAACTTTTCCTTTTGTAAGACAAAAATTGTGCTATTTCTTCTTTCAAAAGTTACATCATTTTAAGTTTGAGTTTTATGTATTTGTGCCAAAAACAAACAAAAGTGTTCCAAAAAACATAAGAATATGAATCTAGAGAGTGTGCAAAAAGTCCCATGGGCTGTTCATTATCTCTACATAACATAATTCATAATGTCAAAGATATACAGTATGCAGCTCACTGTTTTTTTACTCCTTTGAATTACATGAAATTGCATTTTCAGAGTTTAAATAAAGGCAAACCCTACACATAATGATCAGACATCATTATCTCTCTGTGGAAGCCTGTACAGCTCCGATGTGTTCAGTGTTGCTGGGGAAAAGAATGCTCAACAGAAAGCTTTCTAACATTGTATGCCGAGCGTCCACCGTGTGCTCGGCGTGTCCATGAAGGCGTGAAACTGTTGCACATCAGAGAAAGGAAGAGCTGATCCAATAGAAAGCAATTGGTCTTGAATGAAGCATTTGATTTTCCTGCTCTGGAAAATCCAATGCTATCTAGATGGCAAAAAAAAAAGGGGGGGGGGGGGGGGGAAGCTTTTAGCTCAATATGTGACTTGGCTTGTGACACAAAAAGCATTGTCCTCTCTGCTGTCCTGTCCTCGGCTGCTGCCAGCTGCTGCTCCATCACTTTAAAACAGACATTTATGAACCGGGATTTAGATTAGGGATATTTTATTGTGAATTAATTCAATTTTCCGAGTAATCTAATTCTATTTCAAGTGCCACACATACTCCTCTACTCCCATGCCTTTTAGAAACTCTCAACCATATCAGCTCAGTAACTCTCCCCTTTCTCTCTTCATCAGTTCTTCTTGATTTACCCCCTAATTATTTCCCAACACAAGCCAGCTCAAACATGCGAGAAAACATGAACTGCACATAATCTGTCAGGCCTGGACATGGAGGGGAACTGCCTTGGGGAAGATTTGGTTTCCCCCCTCCACCTCCACCCCACCCCACCCTCCCTTTTCTCCATCTCTTTTTCTTTTCTCTCGGCTGCCTCTGTCGACTTGATGAGTGTTCCCAATGTTAACACAGATTGAATTGCTTATTAAACAGACAGGGCCTACTGTTTCCCTTCTGTGGTTTGAGTTAAATCGCTGAATCAAAGCCCCACCTGGCCGTTTTATTGTTATTATTATTATTGCTGTTGCCAAAATTTGTACTTTTGGCTGAATGTGACTGTACTGTAGCTTATGCTGTGATTTAACCAGTGTTTTATAAGCTGACATTTAGTGGGTGGGGGGTATTCTTAATGATATAGAGATTAATCTGCCATCTGTTGTGACATCATTGGCATTTACAGGTTTACCAGACGCTTTTTCGTATATGCTGTATGTACACATTTATAGAAACATACCTCCAGCTGTGAGTTGAAATGATCTCTGCTGTATTTTGGCTCCATGTAAACCCCCCCCCCCCCCCCCCCCCCCGAGCCCTCACCTTGTCAACTCGGTGAGTCATCTTCCCAGATGCCACTGCTTTGATTTTGGAGAAGGGCGATGTCAGCCAACAGTCCCACAAGCGAGTTGTTTTGTTTGATCCAGAGCATTTCCTCCAGGCTGCTCTATACATGTTGCTTTGGGGAGCTGTGGTGACAGTACACGGTCTCGCAATCAGTGTACTCACATGGCGTATGACAACTTAAGCAAATGTGACAGTGCAGAATCCATCTTCTCCCTCGGATGGCGGACCAAGGGACGCAGCAGACGTAGGGCCGCACAACACTCCCGGGCCTTGGGGATGTGGTGGTGATGTTTCAGCTCACTTAAACTGTCTGGATAATGACGGAGTCCCTACCTCGACATCAATTCAGTGACAAAGCTTCATGTACAAAATTAAATTGCAGTATTTAGGGTTGGGGGGAGTGCAGGGATAGAGTATTGTACAATGATGTTCAAAATGTAGTCGTGATGAACACAAGTGCTTTTTATCTTCAAGAGTCCTTAATGTGTGTAGCAAGCTTACATGCTGTATGTTTTCTCCAGTGTGGGATTATAAATTACAGGAAGATGCAGCAGTCACTGACTATTTATATATTTATTTATTTACATGTTTCTGGTGTTCATTCATGAACGTGATGTCAAAGACTATAACCCTCAGAATAATTACAATATTTAGTTTACAGTTTGTACAAAAAAAAAAAAGATGTGCCCTTCTTGTAAAATAAACATGTATGTATTTTTTTTCTATCTGTGCCCACTGAGTTGTGCTTATTTGTTGCGGGGTGTGTGAAAGCGAGTGGCGTTGTATCTTTGACAGTCGCTGCATAGGATCGATGGAGATTGATTTTGAACGGTGACGCATATTTTTTTCCAGCTCCCTGAGCGCGGTGTCCTCGCTGTGTTCCTGCCTTCGCCCCGCATTTACATAACCTGACAGCCACTTGACAGTTGACACGTCCTCTTGCTCGGCTCTCTGGCCCGCCTCATTTCTTAACGTAAATGTCGGCTCAAACACATGCAGGCTCAAATGCACACACAGTAACATTTTAAAAGATAGAATCCACAACAATAAAGGAACATATCTGCACATTTTAATCAGATTATAACATATTTAAGAGTCTGAAATGGATTTCGCTCACAGCTATGACTATCCCACCTTTTTTATTTAGCATGTATAGAGCCTGGAATGATCAATCATCTCTTTTCAGATCACTTGGTTGGAGCTTGTTTCGTCAGCTTTACACCTGAAGGCAAAAATAAATGAATCTAAATCAGTCGGACAACTCACAAACACTTGACAAAACCCATGACCTCAATATTAAACTGTCAGATCGTAGATTTACACTTCAAAGCATTGCTTTGCATATCCCTGGTGAATTAAGCAATGTAAGAATCAACATTTAAAAGGATTCGTTTGGTGCTTAATCACATTTAACACCTCTTTGCATTCGCTCTGTATGCATTTAGTAAGGGTCAATATATCGTAATTGGGTAGTGTACCTCGAGAATAGCCTCACTTTCAATTCCTTTTGTAATTATTATTGTTTTGGCAGTCTACGGAGCAGTGGGATGCAGTCAAGTGAAAAATTACAGAAGCAAATCTGTAGCATCCTATTGGCTCACTGCTCTGTAGCTGCCGGTGCAGCTTTAACTAACATCTGTTTGGATTAAGACAGAACAGCTCAAAGTTTACTGAAGAAAAGAAAAAACTATTTCAACTCATCCTGTGTGTATTATAATACATATGGAAAAATACAACGTGTCCATCTGTATAGGCACATACAATAAGTGTGTAATGTAAATATTTACACATGACCAGATTGTTTCTCCCATAATACTCTCACAAGTTCATCCAGTGCTCTTCATTTGAAATCCCACCTAATTTAGAGCACATGAGTGGCAGCAATGCACACTGGTTACTGTGACGGCAGTTGGAAGTGCACTTCAAATGAATTGTATTTGGTACAGCACGTTAGCCCAAGGGAAATGGCAAAGTGGTTTTCACAAGTTCTCAAGTTGTCAAATACGCTGCACAACCACCAAACACAGCAATGGTGGCGTCTGTTTAAATAATTCATGATTGATTCAGATTTGTTGCAGATCAGCTCGATGGTTTCAGAGAAAGTTTACAACCCTGACGTGCTCTCAGACAGGACAAGGATTCAAACAACTCTTATTTATAGCAGTGTCATTTAACAGTGAAGTGTCATTTAAATAATAGGTTCATTACCTTGCTGCAGTTTCTCACTGAGCTTAAACACAGACCTGTCTTGGGCAATCATTTAGCTTTCCAACACCAAAATAAATCTCCCTCCGAAAACAAGAAGCTTACAGGGTTGCAAGGCATGCTTTTCCATACGCTTTAATTTGTACAACAAATGGCTGTAATCATTTAAATTGATTGAACATGTAGAAACATGGCTGACTATCCTGTGAGCTTCCTAGAAAGGGAGATGTATCATGGTGTTTGAAGGTCTAATCGGTTTCCCATTGAAATGTGCTTAAGCCCAGTGAGAGGCAGCAGCAGAGTGGTGCCTTTACGAGATCTAAAGCTATTCATATATGATGGGAAACAACACAATTAACCTGGATTCAAGAACAATAACATACAAAACTATAAAATGCTGCCACAGCCCTGTGTATTGATGTTTAAACCTATCCTGGTCTAGCCTGAGAGAGGGAGAGGCCAGAGTGGGGTCACAGTGGAAATACAGTCGAGGTTAATGAAAGACTGCAGGCAGCAAAATGCAACATAGCGTTGTCGCTGTGTGTGTGTGTGTGTGTGTGTGTGTGAGAGAGAGGGCGCGAGTGAGTGTGAGTGCGTGTAATGAGCTTATGTAACTACAACAGCACTCATTCGGCTCCTTTGCTCATTCCCAGCTGAACAGCAGGAAGCACCCTTTCCAAAATTTTAGAGCGGTCCACATGTGCTGATGAATGTGATAGAGATGGATGAAATGACTAGAGTCTGAGACAATAATTCTTTGGAGAATTGGGGGAATTCTTATCCTGATGGACACTCTAGCCCAGCATTGTTTACAGAGCCCGGCGAGCGGAAGAAGCCAATGTGGCAGTTTACACCCGGGTGCTGATAGCATGGCAGAGACACGGACCCAGGTGTCACTTCCTGAGTTTGCACCTTTCATCCACCACAACCCACTCATTAAACATGGACCTATACTTTGTTGCTCTTTACACTACTATTACTGTTACTATTACTAAATTGTTCTCCCAGAAAGGGCCTACAATTTCAAAATGAACTCCCTCAAACAAATACAGGCAAGTTATTTTATTAATGGGAGCTGAAGTTGCAGGCTGATACGTCAGTTAGGAAGGAGCACCAACAGCGTAAGCAGCAGGCTAAAAGCTTAATGTAGTCATTCCTCAATGTCCTTTTCCCCTTAAACTCTCTCTTCCATCGAATCCCCTGCCCTTTCTCATTACTATTTTCCGGACTGCTGTGACTGAACACTTGCTGCAGCATGCTGAGCAAATCAAACAATGGAGGTTATCAGGTCATGGACAATCAATGGGCCATTTGGGTTTAATACAGTTTGATATGGGACTTAGATATGTGGGTTTTGGCTGCTAAAGACCGAATAAATAATCAATGTATGTACATCTTTATGTCATTTATGGTGGTGGAGCAATGGGCCACAGAACTGATCTCAAATTCTCTCCAGCGTCCTTTAATGTTTCCACATTTACTTCAAAGAGTTTACTTCCTTGTGCCACATTGGACCTGGGGTTGACTTTATTCATGTTATCTTAAATATTTTCATTTAATTCGGTGAAGACAAGCATCCATTTAAATCCATGTCCTTGAGCAGTGTCTTCACCTCTGCCAGCAAATTCTCAGAGGCCTTTTTGACAGCTACTTACAACATTACTCAAGCTCCTCTGCTCAACTCTGAGGGGCTGGCGCCTTTGATCACTCTGCTTGACTCCTCCGCTCCCTCGAGGAACAGAAAAAATGGTTCAAATAGAGCTCTATGATTAGATGACACCATTACAATACAGTACAAGTTAGAACATTGAAAAACATGAAGTCCAAAAGATCTGTAAGACTTTATTTTTAAGGAACTATACCATAACCCTTTGTTTTCAATTGTATTGATTCAGGTATGAGACCAAAGTACGCTCTCCCTCTGACAGGACCCGATCTGTCACTGTGATGAGTTTTGATATCATTAGTCAAGAGCCCCATCTGTCCCCATCCTTTCTGCATAGTCTTTGTACAAGTTGTTAAAGTCACGCACAACAAGCATTTTACCGACAAACAGCTGTCTTGTATTTTCTTATCATCATGCATATATGAAATTCGACCTCTGCTTTTAACCCATCCTCAACATAGGAAGGAATGGCTGCAGTGAAGCGCCCGGGCAGCAACTTGAGGGTACAGAGCCTCGCTCAAGGACACTTTGACATCTGGCTCAGGAGGAGCCGGGAATCAAACCGGCAACTTTTTTGATCAAAGGACGACCCGCTCTACCCCGTGAGCCCCAGCTGCCCCACCTGTCATGACTTTAACATTTTTACCGCCAGTTTTTGTTGGCGTCTTTTTTATCTTTAACCTTCTCATGTTATGCCAACCCAAGCTCAAACTGCCAAGGTAACCAAGCAACTTCAGAAGGCTGTCTGCAAATAGCTCGCTGACTCAAACACTTACACACCCACTCAACTCTGTGAAGTTAAGAAGAATCACTGCCATCACATAGGCTGAATTACATTTGATGGCTTCCTGCCAATGTCTAAAGCTTAAATACTAACTCAGCCTCTTATCTCCTCCCTTCTTGTCTCGTCTTCTTGTCTCTCCTCCCAAACCCCTTCTTCCTTCTTTTCTGACTCCCCTCCCCGCCTTGCCTCTCCCCAAGCACTGCAGTGACTCACGCTTCCTCTGGTGTGAAGTGCTTTATCTCATCAAGAAATGGAACAAGCCAGGTGTCTTCATTACCTCTTCACTCCCGTAATAAAATAGTAAACCATGAGAAGTTCTTGAAAAGAAAGTTAGTAAAAGCAGTTGCTAAAAGCATGATTGACAGAGAGTCACATAAAAAAAGTTTCAGTAAACACAACAGGACGTGTTGAAATCATGTATATAAATCTTATTTCAATACAGAAGAATACAAAAGTTGAATGGTTTGAATGGCAGCTTCCCAGTGGCTTGTAAAACGGAGTGTTCAACTTTCCAGGTCCTTGAAAACTTCCGTCTTGTAAATACTTGTTTTAAAGAAGCAAAGTTTTACTCTCTTGTTATGATTCTATGTTTTATTCATAAACACCCTGCTGTCTTTCTCTGCCATGTCTAGAGTGTATACCGTTGCTTCAAACCTGGTATGCACGGCGAGTCCAGGTTCCTTTCCATTCCTCATTATCATATCGCCATAATGCTAATATATGATCTTTCAAGTCACATCGGCTCCCTATTTCTCCCTCTTAGTTCCTTCCAATCTTTGTTTTGGTGGAATCTTTTATTGCATTGTCAATGACAAACGATATATGGTCTCAGCTTTTGCAATGTGTGTAAAGGGGAGTGTGTGTGTATGTTTCCTCTTTAAGCAATGATTTATTTACTACACTGTATAGCTATCACACTTTACCTAATTAAAAGAAAACTGCTAAAGCACAACTGGCATTTGTACGTTTTAGTGTAAAATTGCACTTGCAAACAGGTTTTACAGCACTAATAAATCAAGTGACTTACAAGGTGAGGTTGCAGCCTACTGGGTCATGAAGTCATCGCAAATGGACAGTCATTTCACGAATACACAAATAAAGCAATTACAAGTACCAATAAAATAAAGCCGTTTACGAAGCGACATAAATTAGTGATCGCTTCAAGTCTTGCATAACAAATCTTCCCAATGTTCAACTCGATACTTGTGGAAAGCAGAGAGCGTGCATTGCTCTCATGGGCCTGGCCACCACCTGTTTTACTGACTCTGCACATTCATTCTGCTGATGTCAATTTCAATGCATTTATTTCTCTGCTATCGATCAATTTTGCAATCGTTAGCACAAACTGGTGCCAACGTGCAATTGAAGAACAAAATAGTGAGTCTCCTCCTGCTGGCATAATTCTAGCTTGTCATGGTGGCCAAGGTCACTTCTCCACTCTCAGAGCTGGTCAAACACCTCTACTGCTTTTCATCAGGTGTGGAAGAAGTATTTGGTGGAGTTAAAAGCACAATATGTGCATCTCAGTGCAGTAGAAGTATAAAGTATGCATAGAATGGAAATGCTTGTAATGTCACAATGTCCAGCTTCCTGCCTCATTCTGCTTCTCGGTCCTTCTCTGAAGCCACATTTCGTGCAGGCCCCTTTGGTGTTATACTTTACCTGTCCACCAGATGCCCTCAGACTTTTCTCCTGTCGTACCAGATCTTGCCACTCCCATCTGCCCTGCAATCACCTCATTCCCCTCACCTGAGCTTCCCCACCAATCTCCCCATCAGCCCTGCCAGCCTCTTTTCCCCAGTCAGTGTTCATGTGCCTCATGCCTTTACATTCTAGCATCAGTTACTTGAAAACCTGGAATCTGAAACTTTTAACCTGCTGGTTCTGAACTTCTGCCACATCTTTTGAAATTTCAATTTCTCGCCAGCCCCTTTGGATTTGTTTGCCTGTTGGGACTTCCTTCCTGGTTTTGACCCTTGCCTGCCTTGTGACCCAGTAAGTGTTGAGAAGGGTTTAGCTGCAGTCTTGCAGACTACCTAATCAACTACACACCAACCTAACAAATATACCTTTTTAAAATCTCCTCATTAGATACCTGAGCTGAGCTCTTTTTGCCTCCTTTTGTCTACGTTTGGGTCCTTCCATTCACAGGCTGTGCCAAGTAAAGTACAAGTACCTCAAATTTAGAGTAAATGCGTATACTTGGTTCCACCACTGCTCTCCATTAACAGCTGAGGTCGGGTTTGGATATGTTGAGACGGACTATGATGTGATCTGGTATATGTGTTGATTCTATGTATCTCCGTGCAGAGTGTATCTGCATGTGACTCTGTGCAGCTGCTGCTCATTTGTCTGCTCCTGACCAGTGCTGTGTTTGCTATGTTCTGTGCTACACCGAGCACCTGTGTCCTCTTCGCTTCCTTTAATTTGTAATGTAATGATTTATGTCCAAACCTCCAGAGGCATAGCCGGTGTGCCCTACTTTACACGACACAAAGATGTTAGGTGGAATTAAATAACTCATGGCATTTATTCATTCTAAATAAATTCATCTTAACAAGCCTTTCCCCCTGAAAATGAATTGCTCTATTGACCGGCGCCTGTCTCCTTGAAAATACCCTATACAGTTAGTTAGTTAGTTGATTTATTTTTTTCCCTTTCCCTGAGATTACATACAGTCACTCAAAAATAGCCGGCTACACTCTGTTTATTTACTACAGAATCAGACATTGGTTTTAATCTCCAGTGCATGTTCCTGTAAAAAATACTTGTACATGTAACCATATGTTTATAGACTCAACATGAGTGTTAGAATTTCATTGGAATGGGATGTATCCCAAAAAGTTCACTGAAGTTTAATTTTAAGTTCATTCGTATTTGGACAGAAGTAAAAATAGCAGATTTATTTTTAAGGGAAAAATCTGATGCCATTATTCTCCAGTTTGTTTTAAGCATTTCCTATGATTTTACACAACACAGCTTTCACAGCAGGTATGCGTTTGTTATCAATTGAAATTGTCCCCAAACGTAGGGATCTGATAGAGATTTACCTTTTGTACTCAATCAAAATAAATTGACTGGTCAGTAAGATTATTAGGCCTCTTAATGCCTAAAGTTTTAGATGTTGCATTAATGGTTTTCTCAAATAACTTCAAGCTCGCTGACACAAGTCTACCCTTAAATGTAAGTATTTCCTCTCAAAACCATATTTGAAACACTGCATATTATGTGATATTCAGTGATTCTGTTTTTTCTTCTTCTTTTTTGCCTCCCAGCCATGTTTCTTCCAGAAGGGTCCTGAACTCTTGGCTCATTAAACCATGAAACTGACGGCTGCTTTTAAAAGTTTAAAGAGAATGAGACAAGCAATATTTGTATCATTGTGAAGATACGTTATGTTTTTGGTCTGGGGCACAATGGTAAAAACAATTAAAACTATAAATTACAACACTTATCTCCTCTTACATCGCATGGAGGCAGCTTTTCCTTCTGTTCCACTCTGCTTGTTGTTGATGTCGACACCTTTAGGCAAGGTCGCCAAGCTCATCCGCCTGTCTTGAATTTTTCAACATATTCCTATCGTAGTTTTCATCAGTAAATCCACAGAAAATTGCTTTTTTTTTATTAAGACAAATCCCACTTTCTTTCTTATCACGACTTTGCTTGCTTACCTTGCATGATGTGTAACCGTATTTGATCAGTGTCGGAAAGCGTAGATGTTTCCTCAATATAATTCAGTTATTTACAGCGGGCACCCACTGTAAAGGAAACAAACCTGTTGGGTTAAGTAGGAAAGGCAGAAATGTATAAAAAATAAAATTGACGAGTGGAAAAAGATGAAATCGTGCATTTAACCTCTTATAACAAACCAGGAATTGGCCACCTGGCCGATCTTATCGGGACAAGTAATTATAATCAACTGTGGCTTATAACAAAATCTTGTATTGATGTTGCTTGACAAACTGCTGGCCCAGCGGGTCAACTGGCCAACAGGGAAAACTCCTGCTGTTCCAGATGGCCAGTCCAGTGTGCTCATCGGGTAATTGTATTGTCATGTTCTGGCAGTTGTAACTTATTGGATAATTCATCAATAAAGAAATTGAAACCGTAGAATTTGATAAATCACAAAGAAGCACCACTCTGTTTTTGTTGTTGTTGAGAAACTTTTTTTTTTTGTTATTTGTAGAGGCACCATATGGATTCATAAGAACAGCCCTGTTGTTTAACAGGGATAGTTTTGAAAACTCAAGGACAACACAACATTTGCTGTGGTCTTGGCAGAGACACAACAAAGACCAAGCTTAATTGCTGTGGAAGGGCGGTGTTTTTTTTCTTGCAGGTGAATCTGGCAGAGCATCTATTATGTCGGCTTTCTTTATCGAAGCCTGCAAGCGCAGAACTCGGCACAGAGAAAATACAACAAGGCTCATGTTGATTGGCACTGCTACTGAAGTTTTTGCTCTTTGAAATGCAGGATTCACTTCTATTTTACATCAAGAGGTATTCTTGTTTACACAATATAAATAGAGTAACCAGTTGAAGGAAGTCTCATTAAAGAAAAGGGGGCGAACTCGAACTTTCTAAAGTTGTGCTTAAGATGGTGAAAGGTGTGTTTATTGGCTTATGGTAAACAATTGGCTGTTCCTGTCTGCAGAATATGAGAGCTTTCTTTTCTTTTCTTTAGTTTTGTTTGAAAGGGTAAGGATTAGGGTTAATCCCAGTTGGAGACCCAATTTCCCATCAACCCTGGTTCTGCCCTTTCAGTATTAGCCTAACGAGCTTAACAGCCAATAAAGATGGAAGCACAATTTAAATCCACAATGATCCAGGTGGGCTTGATTCTCCACTGGTAAACATTGGGCCTCATGCATGAATGCGTTCTTCATTAATTTCTTTCTAGATTTTTTTTTTTCTTGCATCAAGAGTAAAATAAGAAAATCAAATGGGATTCATGAAAAAAATCCCCCGACCGCCAAGTCTTTTCTTCCCCACCTGAGTATGTTGATGCGTTGCATTTGATCCTAAATTGGATGCGTGTGCTAGGATATTTGCAGTTAGCAAAGGGAACCGCCCCAATAAACCCATATAAGGGCAGCGGACTTTAGTGGCCTGTGTAAACCACACACCAACAAGCCACTGACATTTGACAGCTAACTTTAAACTCAAACAGAAGAAAGTGTCGGAACAACAGACATGGATGAGGGCATTGGAAAGTCAGGGATGCATTTCTCTGGACAGTACCACAGCCATTAAATATCCTGTCGGCAACAAACCCAAGGGTCAACTAGCAACAACTGAGGACAAATGTAAACACCAATCCAATCGTCAAAGTGGATTTAATTTAGCCGATAGCTCCATTTGATTACACATAAAAGATAGTTCAAAAATCTATAGCCTGTGATCATATGCCCATTTTAAATCACTAGTATATGAATAAATAAAAAGATGTATAAATAATTTCAGATGCGTCTGGCGCATCAACCTCTGAGCAGATCGGAACCATCAAGACTATCCACTAGAGCAGAGATCATCTCGGTTTGTCCTATTATATGACTAATATATGACTCTTCAACATGTCATCCACTTTTTCACATTTTAATGCCAGTTAAAAATGTGAAATGAGCCGTTTTGGGTTCAAACACCACGTCTGTGGTCGGGTCCCATGAAATGAACCTCCATGTCTTCTGGTTGTGGTTTGTTGTTGGTACACCATAGTGTGTATTGTGCAGAACACAGGAGGCCGTGATTACTTTGCACACGCTTTCAGGTGTGTAAGAAAAGCTTGCCACCTGCTTTGTCTTGGCACAGCCATCAGTTTCTGGTTATAGACCACCTCCAGCAGGATCTGAGGGTTAGTAAGGGTGGGACAGCCCCGATCACCTAAATTACAAGTTGACTTTATGTTGAAAAGTAATAATGTATTATACTGAAAATGTATTGATTGAATGGAATATATTTCTAACTCTAGAAGGTCCCAGGAGCCAGGAAAGCGATAGCAGTGGGATTAGATTGTTTTGTCTCAAAATTGTGGGTCTGGAACGGCACACTTGGTTTTAAAGAATCTGCCTCGGCTATCAAACAGCTAATGAGCCACTCGTCACTTTCGGCAAACAAATCCGCTCTATCTCTACACACACATTCTCTTCTCAAGGCTTGGTTTGCCGACACATTAAGCTGTATCAAATAAGCCTCTGTGTTTTCGGTTGCGCACTGCTTCCTACCATTATTATACTATATGTGATATCCTATCTCAGACCTGTGGACCTTGTGTGAAAGACGAGAGTGGTCCTAGGTCCTTTTGCATGCATATGTGCGTGTATATGGGCACTTTGTGCACGCTGCTTCACAAGGTGATGAACATGACTCGCGTGTGAATAATGGAAGATGCTTGAAGGGCCTTTGCTCTTTGTAACACAAACTTGACCTTTACTCGGGTCTAGCAGCTCTGAGCAGAGCATGTGGTTCTAACAAGTCACCAGTCTGTTTGCTGTTACAGTGTATCCATCAATAATCATTGCAAAATGTTTCTTTTGAAGATTTTTATTCATGTCTATATTTAATTCATGCTCTTTTTACACCTTTTATGCCTTAGCCTTCCACTAAAAGTCTGAGTAAATCTGAACTGTGACCACACAAAAAAGAACTGAGACGCACAGACAAGAGTGCTCTTACCATTGCTGTCGGAGCAAGTTTCCTTTGCGTTGTGAATTATTATTTCAGAGATGTATATTCTCTGCAGAGATACCTCTGCAAGCTTCCCAAAAGCCATGCATCCACTGTATGAGACTCTGTGAACTGTACTACCTCATTACCTGTGGGTGGCTAAAGTTATAGCTATCTTAATGAACACACATCAGTGTCAAATGCAACTTGATGATGGAGTAATGATAGGCTTATTTTACTTGCAGGTCAGAATCTGACTCAATTTTATCAGCCACATTGCTGAAAAATAATTTAAATTAGCTTGACTAATTAGGTTGAGAAAGCCTTTGTGAGGCCAGTTGGCTCTGATTGCCGTCTTTTGTTTTATTGTGTGAAGCCAGAGATAGCAAGACTACACTGACATTCACAAGATGGGCTCCTGGTGTGCATCAGGTCAATGATGATGTCCAAGTTCAGCTGTGCCTATTTCACGCTGCAGGAATTCACTGCGTCTCCTAATTTATTTTGGAAAACCAATGATGCTCTCCAGATGGTTACTGCTCTATTTCTCCATTTTTTCTCAGTATCGACAAACAGCCACTAGCAAGCACAACAAAATTAGGATGACAGACTGCAACACAAGCAGGGAAGAATAACGATATCGCCCCCAGACAAGAAAATTAATATTGAATGATTTTGCAAAACCATGGATTATTTTGAAGTCATTTTTTATGTATGCACATGGCAGAATGATGGTAATGTTCAGGTTGGGCAAGTAAAATATTATTCAATTAAGATTGGAGAAAGATTGTTGTTACAGTTCATTGAATGGTGATTGGCAATTGAAAGTCTGTAACAGGATGCAAGCTCTGGAACCCCGCATTAAAATTGTACCTCTTACACACACAAAAAACACCCCAACATCTACCTCCTTATTTTTGGCCCTTACCAAACATAACGCAAACAACTTCATTGCATTGCCGCTCACTGTTGGTATTGGATGTTTGCTGCCAAGTGCAAAATCCTCCAATACCTTGCATGATATAAATATAGCCAAGACATATATCATAAAATATAGATATTCACTATGTGCACACAAGATGGAAGGGAGTCCTCTAATACAGAAAAAAAGCGGACAAGTTGTTTGGCCTCAGTGTCTTTTTTATATATTATATAGTTCAATTTTTATGCATGTGATATTTTAGGCATAAACTAGACATTGGTTTTCACTCCTAGCTAATGTTAACACACTTACTGTGGCTTTGTCTTTGCAGTACAGACATTTAAATCCCAGGATACAATGGAGCTGCCCAAGCCATTGTTGATTTGTAGGTCTGATCAGTCAAGTGAACCAATACATCATCACCGTCATGAGATTTCCTTTCTTGCTCAAGTGCCAGCTCTGCTGATATTGGCAGCACAATGGCGAGCAATACGCACAAAGAATGGCAATCATTACAAAGCAGCCGAGGATTCCCTTTGTGTTCGTGGATGCTGACTCTGTGGACGGATATCTGGGTGAATGAGTCAATATCATTGTCCATGGTGAGTGGCTAAGTGGGGTCTTTACAACACGTAATAGAAATTAGTAATGTGAAACAATACATGTGGGACTGATGTGATTATATCAACAAACAAGGCTAAACTCTTAAGAGTTGTAAGTTAGAAATGGGAAACCGGCTCGATGACAGATGACAAAGATGTGCCGGCCGAGAATCGGGTCAGGACACGCTGTCCTGTGCCGTCCCCATATCCATCTCAATAAAGAGAGAAGTGATTCTTGACGAGTTCAGGTGGCCCATTTTCCACAAAGGCACGAAAAAACGAAACATAAGGAGCGAGTTTGGAATGTTAATCAGAGGAAGACATTACTCTGATAAAGGGCACGAAAGCCCACAAGGACATATGCGAATGACTAAGACCATGTTTGTGTGTCTGTCTTCTGTCTTGCTCCTTTCTGTTTTGATTATGTTGTGTTTCTGTGCATGTACGTGAGCTTATGAGACATGATTTAATATGCAGACATGGTCGAGGAGTGGCCACAGTCATCGAGGAGATATGAATCACACTGCAGCTGACCACTGCAGACAAACACAGACACAGACACAGACACAGAGAGAGAGAGAGAGGCAATGGAGACAGGAGGGGTGTGCTGGAGGAAGTGGAGAGGAAGGCAATTAAAAGTAAGAAGAATACAAGGGATTGAAGGAACAAATGCATTTAGAACCGAGGTGGACTGAGAAGAGAAACTGGGTTGATGTATGAAAGGAAGAGGAAATTAATGAAAAAAGAGGAATTATTGGCTTTTTCATATCTGATAATTTTTTTTGCACACTGTGTTTATTAAAACATAGCATGAAAAGAAATTTGTTGGAGATGAGCCAGGCCTGTGCAGAATTGGGTACTGGCGATGGCCGCACAATGCATGCCGGTTAGATTTGTACATTTGACTTGATCCCGACTTCCTCTGATGTCATTCGCACGAGGCAGCTGCAGTTTTTAGAGCAAGACGCCGCAGCTGCTCTCCACCAACTGCAAGACCCATGGGCACGATAACGTCTGGCTCTCCCTGATCTAAGAGCTGATTGGCTGTTAGTTTTGACCGCAAACACCACGTTTTGTGGAAAATGCCAATTTTCTGCGTAATTGACGCTAGATTGTAGGCTATTTCGTCTCCATGATGTGCAATTAAGTTTTAATCGGTTAAGAAACTAATCTTGTGTGGTTGGGAGTAATAACGTTCATATAACACATCAATTATGAAGAGCTTCACAAGGCAGACATCGAAATAAAACTAGATTACAGTGCCAGATAAAAACACATTTCCACTCAATCGCAAACAAATATAAGTAAATCCAAAGGTGGTCTTAAAACCACAGGTGGGTGGATCCAACGGGATATAAATATTTCTGTGACTTCCTGTATAGTCTTTGAAGGCTGCTGGAAACTGTCGTCCACTTTTGCAGTCACAAAGTCAGCAGGCTCGTTAGAGATGAGCTGCGCCTCGCCTGCTGACTTTGTGACTGCCCCATACTGTCTGTCCCTTTATCACATGCATGCATACACACATCCAGCATTGCTTATTCATGCAGAGACCTCTCCTGCTCTTGCTTTACACACACACACACACACACACACACACACACCCTGTTGCTTCAGTCAAACGTTCAGCGTCTCTTGAGGTCGTGGGATATTGCTTCAGACGAATAAGGTGCACTTAATGGTTGTACAGAGATGACTGGAGGTACCTGGCAGAGACTCTGAAAGCACATCCTCATATTTTTGTTTTGCAGTGAAAAAATGATATGATGATATACGATGTTCTCAATACGGTTATTTTACTTGACTCTCCATAAAAACTTATTGGCATGGTATAGGCTATAACAATTGATATACTTTTTATATACTCTGCAAAACCGGTCAGCATCCTCGTCTTCAGTGGAGCTATTTTATGTGTCGGACTCGCCCATTACCTCTGCAGCGCATTACACTTAAATGAGCTTACTCTAGTTTGGCCAATTTGGTTAGAGCAGCAAGAATCTCCTCCTGGTGTTAATGGCTATTTTATCCTCAGCAATACAGCAACTTCATTCCCAAACTTTGATTTCACTCCCAGCCTCTCAAGACTGTAAAACCGCCTCACAAAATCGAACACAAAGCAGATTTACTCCTTTAAGAGCTTCCCAACGAAGCCATCGTTCAGTGATTATACATATCCAGTCCAAGAGACATACTGTGTCCAGCCAGCAGAGGCATTATTCAATTTTACAGCTATATGTGATTAAGAAGCTTCCTGAAACGTTCCGTTGAACACCGTAGACGTAAAAGTCTGTTGCTGAATATGCTTTAAGGTTCTGCCAAGGTGCCAAGTTAAAGTGAGAGTCATCCTTCTGGCAGCCTTATCCTGGATAATGGTTATGGCCTTTGGACTTTTTTAAAGCCTCCTTGTAAAACCTTTGTGCTACAACTAGCAGTGTAGATACTGTAGTTGTTGCCATTGGTTTATATTTCAGCGGTTGGAATAAAGTGGGTAGGATATATGAGGGACCAGTGCATTCAATCAAAACCTTCTTTTCCCCCACCACACCTTTCTGGCGGCCAAATTGCAGAGACAATTTCTGTTTGTTTCCAAAACAGACATTCACACCCACATCCCACCGCCTCACTGGCCAGGTGTGTGGAGGTGAGAATGTAAATGGAGTTTTAACTTCTTTCTCATAAAGCTCTCTGTCATTCTTTTCTCTCTCTTTTTTTGTCATTTTGTATAATACAAGCAACTGCAACACTATGTGAATGCCTTCCTCAGTAGTAGTGGTCTAAAGTAGTCAGACAACACTTCGTACAAGTTTTTTCTTTTCTAGCTGCAATAAAATCTCATTCTCATACAGAGTACCGGTAATATAATCCACAGAGTAAAATAAATGGATAAAAAGAGAAACCCGGCGACAGGTACTTTAATGCAAACATGTCATTGTGACGTGTTACAGTGGAATGACAGCCTGGGACAATGGAAAGAGTGAGCCCGGCATATGACAGACCTATCATCTACAGTAACGTGATATACATTGACCTCATGCCAGGACTTCTCCACGGCAGTCCTGCAGCGCCTTCTCCATAACCATCAATCTCCCCTGTTGAAACATCAACATCCAACCCATTCCTCTAGATTCGTTGCTTTCTCCATAACGTTTTGCCGCTGCAATTAATAATACAAGATACCGCGTGGGGTAGCTTAACCGCAAAGTGCTGCGTCCGCCGTCTTTGTTACACCAATAGAACTGTGACTGTCTGAACACGGACAACTCGCTGGTTTGCAGCCAACTTAAGGTCTGTCACCAAGGGGCCATCTATCCATCATGTTATGCTAATGGTGAGTTCAGGGTTCTCCTGCAATTAAAACGTTCTCTCCACAGCCATGATTTACACAATTATTACCATACAAATTGTGTGCACTGTGCATTCGGCAATCCATTGTAATTTCTGCCCTCAAGATACTGTAGGTATCAGTGGTTCAGTTACTGATTGCTCTTGAGGATTTATCGCTGTCCTTATCCTCAACAATATATACTGAGAATTCATAAGCCTGGTAAGCTAACGATCAGGGATTAAGGGAATAAAGACTCGCTACACGGGAACTTCTCAATCTCAAACAATGATTCGGGGAAAGCTGCTTAACTGTTGAACTTTTATAACCTCGACCTCACTTTTACATAATCCTGGATTTGAAAGTGTCGAATTCAGATTGCACGTTCATCTGGCTAATATTTGGAACCGAAAACATATTATTGTTAATATTACACAAACCTTCAGTGGTATGTTGTTGGTTTACAGCAATTTGTGAAGTGTTATTGGCTATTTTAAGCAACTTGTATTGTGCTGGTGGTGGAGTTACTGAGTTTATTGAATCATCATTTTCATGAGTTTGTTTGTTAATGACAGAACGTTTTGCGTGTCAAAGGAAACTAACATAAATCAATAAATAATATCTAATAAATAAGACGAAAAAAAAAAACCATTAGCATTTTATGTGTCAGTTTCATGCTTGTGGTGACCACTATATCACTTTCAGTCCCTTTATGGATTTCCTGCACTAGCCTGGCCAATCGATAACCGATCAAACCTTCAACAAAGGAGAGGCTTGTGGCAGTTATTAAGTCTGATTGATGGGACTGGGGGCGGGTAGAGCTCGGCTAACGGTGCGCTTGCTGTGCTTGATTCAATTACCTCCGCACATGAGCGGTGAGATGAGATAGTCCAGCAGTAACGATTCAGCTGAATTACATTTCCTTTTACTGCTGCCTCATCGAAAGAGGTCAAATAGTTTTAATGACTCCAGCAGTGGTGACCCCTATAGAGGTGTTCCAAAGTTGGAAAGCTGTGTTTTTACAGTTGATAGCGAGCCCAGAAGATAAGTGCAATGGGCAAGATGTAAGGTCTTCTCATGTAAAGTATAAAATGAATAATTCATAATGTTTAAAAAGCTTTGAAAGTCATTGCTGAATTGCTAATTTAGGTTTTCCTTATGAAATGTGCTTAATAAAGTAAAACTAACTATCTTGGCACTTGCGTAGCACTAAATATAAAAAAATACTGCCTGCAAATCCATCATTATCCCCATTTATGTTAATTGAGTCATTCACTGTGCCACTTGCGAGAAAAGTCGGAGCTGTAAAACTACATGAAGGCTGTGAGGCTTAGTCCCCGTCAGTCACCACAATCCATAGATCCGTCTCTGAACACAGAACGTCACAAAATTACCATAAGAAGCTTGTTGCTCTTCGTCACTGAATGTTAGTTTGTCAATAAGTTTCCTTGATACGACTTTATCATCAATACCTACAAATTGTTTATAAAAGCGTAACCTGCTGTAGGTTTGTCATGTCTGGCTCTGTCTCCTCGTGTGTGTGTGTGTGTGTGTGTGTGTGTGTGTGTCTTACTGTTGTTGTTACAGTCACTTAGTATTTCAGTGGCTTTTAAAAAAACAATTATGTAAAGCTAATGTCTGTCCATCAGTGAAAGGTTAACAGACATTGCAGATTGGATTATGGATTTTTTGTCAAGTTGACATTTACTTTAGCGCACGTGAAAGCAAAGCTCACCTCAACACCCACACACACACACACAATGTGATCTTTTCCACTTTTGCACTTGATTGACTGAACCAAAACCAAGTGTGACTGACTGCAAGTGCTGCGAGAGTGTCTCGGTCACAAGGGCAGACGGCGGCTGCATTTGCGATGTCGTTAATGAAGCTCGACATCCGTTGGCTGCCGTTGAAAGCAGGGATGGGTGGTTGGAGAGGGGGTTAGATGTTCTTCCTTTAGGAGAGGAGGCCTGCGTCCTGTAGGCAGTCTGGGCTCAGGCGAAAGTGCCTGTATCGCTTCCTGCTGTGTTGTGTGACGCTATCCGTTGACAGTCTTGTCTACGCCATTGAACAAAGCAGTTTCCCTGGGGAGTTGGCCAGCAGTACACAGTTTTTATTTGATGTTACTTGTGTATAGGCAATGAAATACGACACAAAGCGTCTCGTCGCTTCCACACAACCATAGACGATCGTGAGCGCAAGAAATACATGCAGAATCATAATTTTGAAAATTTTTATTTGTAATGTCAAACACCCCTCAAGTCCAAAGACCAAAGTCCAAGAGAAGCCATGAGGAGTCCACTATTAAAGTCATAGTTAAGTTGGAAATCGCCATGAATTTAAACGTAGTTCCCAGACTGCTTTGATGGTAGAAAGACACCGTGTTGTTACGGTTTCACTTGTTTTCTCTGTCATGAATCGTGCCTTGATTATGTTTATGACAGGATGTTCTCTATGAAAAGGACTACATTGACCTAAAAGATGAGAGTTTGGTCTATTGATACGTACGGGATGTTCATGTGATGTGTAAGTTCTCCGTAAAGACTTCGGGGGATTAATAAATGTAGACAGACAATTTGAAACTACATAACTAGCCCAGCAACATGAACAATGAATACATTGTAACGTTTTGTTAAAGGAAACTTCCGACTCTAACAAAATAACCAGTTTATTCTCAACGAGTCTGCTGAAACATCTTTGTCTAGTTGTCGAACATCCCTTCTTTTTTCAACAAATTTCCAGGAGAATAAATAACTACATTGTATTACTTTAGTCAGGTCAGTTTTTTAGTCGTTCCCTCTTGTGACCAGGCGTACAAATCAGTAAGCGAAGTGAGTCCTGCTCTACAGGGACGACGGAAAGGATCAGAAGTTTATTTCTAATGTCGACAAGCATCTGTGCTCTCTGTATGACGCCTCCGGCTTCTGACTTCCCCTTCTCTACCTTCCAGATTGTCCTTCGGTTTTGCTCTGTATATCCACACCCGCTCACACAACCGTTCACCACCCTCTGGGTTTCCTATTACCCTTGGTGTTGTAGAACACTGTTTAATAGCAGTAATAGCCTTTCTTGTCCCATTGAGGCCCTTGATGATAAAACACACACACCGAATTCTTTCTGAGGACAAGATGTAGAGAAGCTGATAGAAATAACATGCATAATGAATTATTTCTTATAGGCTTCTCATTGAGGTTAATGCAAATGTATTTTAATACATGTATTTTTGATGTGAATTCCCTGCTCATGTATATCATCAACCTCTCACCACAGGGCACTCAATTAAATACATGTTATTCAGTCTACCTCGTGAAGATAAGTAACCATTTAAAAATAACTCTCATATAGGCAAAAATTGCTTTGGATGAACCGGATCATCCTTTTGAGGCAGCTTATAGATGAGAGTCGAAAACCTGCTCAGTGTCTCCAAAATACATATTCAAATGTATTTAGGGTATCATGTAGTGTTTATAATTATTGCAAGAAAGTAGGATGAACTGCAGTGTAGACACTAGAACATCTGCCACTTGTCAGAGCAACGAAACACAATTAATCAACCAAAAATAAACTAAACATGTGTTCCTCTGCTGTGACCTGAACCAACCATTACTATCATCAGTCCATGTGCGTCTGCTGAAATATTCGTTATTCTGTGTCTGAGCTCAGAAGAAAGTAGCAAACTGCAGCATGTAATGTCAGCTGGCTCCTCTGACCTATTTCTCACTGAAATATGGTGCTCACGGTGTTTACATGTTGAAATTGATTGGCCTTTTACTAAATTTGAAATATATATTTGTCGAATTGAAAAGTACGAACAAGACACATCGGTGTAGTGTCAGTTTTAAGCAGGAAAAGCAGATAAAATGACTGGAATTTAAATACGTTTGTAGGTCATTGCACTTTATTTTAGCTATGAATATCCACCTTCAACAAAGAATGCTCATTGAAGAACGGGTCTTTTTACATGTATATGTATATGTCATAGTCTCATGGGGTGGGATGGCTGTTTTCCTAGTGGTTTAATTTAGAAACTGGTGAGTGCGACAGAGCCAGGGTTGAGATATTTTAACCTTGTTAAATGTAAGATGATTGATATAAGAATATTTGATGGGAAGTTGAAAAGGATTTTGAAATGCTCTACTGACAGAAAAAGAAACTGTCTGCGTAGTTAAAAACTTTTTTAATTTTAAATTTTGGCAGGGTCAGAGAACCCTCAGGCGTTGACTTTTTTTTGTTTCAAATAAGCATTTGACACAGAAACATTTAACATTACTGTCTTCCATTTTTGTCCTTTGACATGAATCTAGACTTTGATCAGTTACTAATTTTAGTCTCTATTACTTTTGGTGAGTTGATGAATGGCTGCTCCACTGACAACATACACTGCATTATTGCATTTTCCTCTCTGAAATCCTTCACATTATATCAATAGCAAGCTATGAATCAAACCACTGATATCATTCCGTCAGGTGTCTACAGGAAAGATAACTGCACTTACTAAAACACAAATTCACATCTAACACATTTACATGTCATCAGTCAAATGAAAACCATTTCAATAGACTACCATTACTCACACTGTTTTATTCTAATTTTAATTCACACAGCCACCAATGTTGATTTAGAAGCTCAACGCTTGGCTTCCTTTCAAAGCACAAGATCAGCACAGGTTGGCAAGAGCCTGGTGGTATAATAATAAATAACATCATCCACAAAGTAACTGTTCGCCAAGATATTAGTATCAATCATCAGCTGTTGTTTGGCGCAACGTTCAACAACAACAACAAATGTGAAAACGCATTAGCTGTTCACTGAGCGTCGTCTCTGTGGACTCCTAAAGCCATATGTCATATTCCCTGGATACAGATATTTGACATGATTGGATGTGTTTTAGTAAAGATGACACAATCACAGGAATGTGGTTGTGGACAGTTGGATCACAAGCATGCTGTGACTCATGGGTTTCCTGATGTCCTAATGCTGCACAACAAACAAAAAGAGATTGTGATTGCAAAATGTTGCTTTGAGCTAAATGCTCATGTCTGCATGCTCACAATGACAATGCTAAAATAATGATATTAAACAGTAATCCCAAACCATACTGCCACGGCCGATATTACCACATTTCATGGGAATCCATTTAATAGTTGTCAAGACATTTTACCCGCTGGCGCTATCCAATAGTTGTTGAGATATTTCAGTCTGGATCAAAGTGGTGGACCGACAGACCAATGTTGCCATCCACACATTCTGCTAGCATGGCTAAAAAGATGTCAGAAGGTTTGAATCGATTTGAATTGAAATGGTAGACTTATTTTTTCATGTTATGTGGTGAATATGTTCAGATGAGTTCACTTTAGTCCCATAGTAACTTGGGACCGGCTATTTATAGATGATGAGAACTGTTCCTGTATGTCCATGGTTTTACAAAGAAATTGAAATTAAACAAGGGGTTCAAGTCCATTGGTTTGTAGATTGATGAGATGTCTGTCAAGGAAAGACTAAAAAGATTAGATCGAAATTGTTCTTGGCTTGATCTTTTTTCACAAGTTGAAGGTGAAAAACTCAGACACGGCTAATCAAGATTCCATTAGCGCAGCAAAAATGTTATTCTCTAACCTCACAGTGAACTTAATCCTATCAGAATCGGCATTCTGTTGAAAGCTCTTCCTGTTTGCCAGGTTTTCAAACTCTTACCGATAGAGCTGACATAGGATTCACTGAGCATCATGAAACTGTCTAACGATACAGAAATAAAACTGGACGTCTCAGAGGAAAATAAACGATGATTAGTGCTTTTTTTAGAACTTTGTTAGTTTCTTAACTCAGCCATTCATCCTTGTGTTTTCTTTAAAACAAAGACAACAATAGCATCTTCTCAAAACCCCTTCATTAATCCTGCCGACCAGGCATAACAAATTCAGACAGATCACAGTGAGCGGTAGTCCTATTTTGGGGGGTAATTTACATGTTGTGTGTTTGCTTCTAAGACAATCTTTCCGCTTTATTGAGGCGCTGAAGAAACCTAATCACTGCCCTTCTCTTCAGGGACTCTCTGTGTGCACTGCCTAGACTTTATGAATAGAGTTGAACTCTAGATGTGAGGTGGACCCTTTGCACAGGGCATTGTGTTATTTAAGACAATATATGCGGATCTGACTCCTTACAGATTTCAAGGGTTTAATTATAGCTCAAAGCCTCATTCAAGTCAACCTATGTAATTATCACCCAGCTTTTCACTGCTGACAAAATGTTGTAATTAAAAACATGTGGCCATAACAGGGAAAGTGAATTTAAGATACTGAATAAAAAAAAATGTAATTCTTAAATTGGATTGGGACAGAAAACGCACATGTTAACACACATGGATATATTCATATACAGCTCTACACAACAGGGTGCAGTAGCAGCATCCAACACAGTTCCCCTCCATTCTCACATACAGTCTGACGTGTCAGAGGTCATCTGATGTTTCATCTGGTCGGAGTACTTTTCAGCCCAGACCAGTTTACTCTGGACTAAAACATCCCAGCGGGGGCCCCCGGGGGAAATTAAAGCCCTGCTTGGATGTTCTTAGACTGACTCTATCTGTCTTTCTGTAGTCTTGCTCTGCCAGTCCACCTAGTGTCTTGCTGACTTTCCCTTTCTTGGCTCCTTTTCTTTGAGCTGAGGTACACCGGTACATCTACTCTTGTGAAATGGGTGAACCGTTTTATAATTTCCCCACTGACATAAGAGACCTGAGTGACAGCTGCTTCAGTTAAATCTGAAATTTGTTGCAGTTTTAAAGGGACAATACATTTTTCTTCTTACCTGGAGTACTATTTTAAAATCTAGATTGTTTAGGTGTGAGTTGCCTATTATTTGAGATACCGGGTGTAGAGATGTCTGCCTTCTCTCAAATATAATGGGACTATATGGCACTCAAAAAAATACTTTTTGAAAAACTCACCAGCAATGTCTCTTTCGAGAAATCAAGATCCGGTTTCTGCATGAAACTGCTCTCAACAAGGTCTGTGGATTATCTTGAGTAACCAGGTCATGAATCCTGGAAGCCCAGGGATTTTATAATGAAGGATGGTAGGGATATCAAAAAAAAAACATATAGTTTACCATAGAAAATCAAATTTTCCTCACATTTCTTCTAAGGGTTCTCCAATCAAAACTTGCTGGGAAATTTCTCTATGCGCAGCTAAAATTACTTTTTTGTTTTGAGTTGTGCCTCTAAGTCTAGACCGCAAGCGTATTAGATGCATTTTTCCCATTTTCCCATCCCAATAGACCCAAACCCAAACAAGCCATAATGCAGCTCTGTGAGGCGGAAATGCTCATTGTAAAGAAAACCAAACTATTAGATAGAAAAGCCAAACTATTGAACAAATAGAAATTATTACCTTATGATGACTTCACAAAAACAACAAATATCTACACCAAATTGCAGTTTCTTGAGATTATTCACCCTGAACCACAATGTCAATCTAATGATGGCGCTAGAGGAAAGGTCATGGGATCACCAAAGTCCGTACACTTAATCCCATGGAAACAATGTCTGTACAATCTTCATGGCAACCAATCCACTAGTTGTTGAGATATTTCTGGACCAAAAGTGATGAACTGACCAATCAACAACCAATCAAAATGCTTTTAATTCGTGCCATTTTAAACCCTTTACAGTCAAACTTCCAATAGGTCACAAAAGCTCTTTCGAATATCTCACAAACTCTACAACTTATTTGGCACTATTTGTGGATTTAATTGGGTGAATAGTTCACAGCAACTATTTTTTTGGCAAAATACGGAATGCACAGGTGTTACTAATAACATTAACGAAGGCTCTGTCCAATTCAAGTACCCCAGAAAGTGGCAGCGAGCCAACATGCAAAACACCAGGACCCTGCAGCTAAAGCAGCCAAATGGAACTCAGCAATTATTAATTTCGTCCTTCTGTGACGTGCCAAAATGTCTTTTGTGAGAGACCTATACACTTAAGAGGTTCAGGTCTCCCCATCTAAAGCAATTGCCTCTTTGTAGCATGGTGATGCAGCATCATACACGTTTTTTTTCCAACAGCAGGAGATGTTTGATTTATATTATTAGGATCGAGGGAATGATGCAAACATTTGTGCTGTATTAGAAAATGACCCCAAGGATACCAATCAATGAAAATTAAAATAATTTTTTAACGGCAACATACTAAAGTCGTTGAGTGGTCCGGCTGGAGTAAGTTCGGACTTCCCTTTGACAGTCACTGAAAATCAATCAATACAACGATAGCTGTTCAGAGATATTAATCACCCAGTGTGACCGAGCTTCAGCAACTCTCCAAAGGAGAAAGGGGAACTGTGCCAAGATGTGAGGCATATCCAGGGAAACTAAACCTGGCAGCCAAATGTTCTTCTTTGCAAATTTGAGATCTGGTGTAACTCGATAAGGGTTTTGATTCAAATACATCCTTAAGCCAGTGGCGTTATGGTAAGATTCCACTTCGGCTAATGAGAAGACAATGTCTATAAGAGGCCAAGGCTTTCCTCCTTTTTGTGTAGGCATCAACCATTTGCCAAACGTTAAAGGTGCTTAATTCAAAATTCAGAGCATTCACCCTCATTCTACCAACAGGGATATTATATTTATTTTAGTTTTACACAATATGCAAATGAATAGTGCCCACCCTCTGGTTTCCTCCCAGATAAACACAGTTCACTCTGTCAGCACTGTTGCTGTTGTTGTTGCTGTTAGCTTCTAGCTGCTGGCTCAACAGTCAACAGGTTGGGTTGTCGGGTGGGAATCCCTCAATCATTGATTGATATGCTCTGAACTTTCAATCTTGCACCTTTTTAAAAGGTCCTCCTGTTAGGAGACATGAGCTTCTCCTCATCCTCTCACTGCTTTTATTTCAGGTTTCATTCAGTCCCCTCATCACTTTCTTGTCTCCTCCCTCTTTCAATCCATCCTCATATTGCTGTCGGACTTACTTACAATCCGTTATCATTTCAAAAGTGACCTCTCCGTGTAGGAATGATAACGTCATACTGTCCAAGGACATATCGGAAGTCAGCTCATTTCTGTGGTGTCCACGGGATGGTGGCAGGGTGGGAAGCTGATCCTGTCCTTTCTGTTTTGGGTGTCAAATTTCCCTTTTCCAAATGTCAAATCTTCATGTTTCCAAATTGATCTGATAATTTCTGTCCAAGAACAAGTCTGTGCTGATTTCCAGCAACCATTCGGGATATTTCCACTCTGCTCTCATGCTGCGAGAAACTGGATGGCTATTTGGCGAGCGGTGCAGCAAGTTACTGGGCTGTATCACGGACGACAGATGGGACTAACGTGAAAGGTCCACCAAGTCCCGGTGGAATGAATCCCACTCGCATATTACTATTCCATTCAACTCTAATTCAAGCAAAAGTACATGCGATAAATTTGTCATGAGTCACCTTTTGACCACCTGGTGTATGTCCTCTCTCATTAGGCCGGTTAGGTCCTTGTTGGGAGATGGGGCTCAGAAGCAAGAATTAGGTCAAGGGAAGGATGAGGACGACATGGTTGACAGGATTTGCACTTTTCCAAAAATCCTATGAAGTCAACCTATGTACACATAGCACATTAATAGTTGTATGCATTTTCTCAATATATTAACCTTATGACTTACCATCTAATTGGAGGAGCCGCATTTTCTGGCTGTCCCGCTAGCCTTGACCCAATTTCTTCATACTGGAATTTGTTTCATCAGTTCAAGTTCTTTTGTTTTAATTTACACAACAATTACAGTGAAGCGGTCGTTGAAAATGCAATTTTAAGATCTCAGGCTCCCTCGTACTGTGCTCTTACAGATATAAAGATATTCAATGCAATATTTGTAGAGGACAGTTACAATTGAGCACCTCTTACCATCCACCAAGAGAAAACAATAATCATTGTATTAGCTTTCAACCATATCGTCCACCATGAGGGCAAATCTCTGACTTGGTGTGCTTTATATGGTGATGTCATTTTTCTGTCACAGAAAAACATTATGTACTAGCAATACCCGGCATGTCCCCAAATAATTTATGTGATTGATATCTGGTCTGATCCAGGAAACCCTCAACATTTCATTATCAAAGTGACAGGCAAAAAAAATAAATAAATAAACTGTTGTTTGCTGAGCAACACTGGCTTGGTGGTGGTGCCTTGGCCGGCTAGTTGGAGGTGGACATGTGACTAGGTTCCCTATGTGTTTTTGCCAGTTGCAGCACCTGTTCAGGGGCAGGTTAATTGTCTCTGAACATGTTAAAGCATGCTCACTTCCAAAGACACAGAGGAGAGAGAGGGTGAGTCATGATTTGACAACCCAGTCTCACAGCAGTTTGTGAAATTGTCACGAAATGCAGTCTGTTGGTTCCGTGTTGCTTTTTTTGTTTTTTGGAACGCCATTACATTACAAAACAAAAGTTTGGTTCAGGTAAACAAAACCACAACACTTCGGTGTCAAACAAGGGTTGTAAGTTGAAATGGTTGAAAGTTCTGTTTGTTGGACCCCACAACTTGCCAGGACACTGGGATGGATTGCACATGAGCGCACATTATCTCTGTCTTCAGCCATTTCAGTCAGCGTGTTTTAAGGGAATTAGTGGTTTTATGTTCATGAAGTGCAAGTGTTGAGGAAGATTGTCAATAAAGAGATCCTGTACTTGTTTTTGTGAAGCAACAGTGCTAACTACTGCACCTTTGTGCCAGTGATCGCTATAGTCCAAAGATAGGCAAATCGGTGACTAAATTACCCATAAGTGTGTGACTATGGGTGTGAATGTACACGTGTCAGCCTTGTGATATGACTGACAACTTCAGACTCCAGCCTCCTGTGCTAGGACGCAGGCTAGCGGTGTGTATGGATAATGGAAAGAGCGGAAAGAGCGCAGATGTAAGAGAGTGAGTGGCATGGGTATCCCTCATCAAGACTCCAAAGCAGGGATAACAATGAGCTCCTATTCATTTAAAATAGGACCTATACCGTTGCAGCACTGTGCTGCCTGCTAATCTACAGAGATTTAAAAGGCGCCCAGCAGCGCTAGAGGGGATAGTTGAGAAAAGCTAAACTCTATGCAAATATCCTGTGACACAATGCGACCAACAAAGGCAAGAGCCTACCCCGCTTATGTTAATGCCTGCAGAAACACAAGAGAAAGGTTTTTTTTTTTTTTAATACAGATAGGACCGCATTGCCAATTAGTCTTGCCAGGCCGGGCACTATTGTTGGATGTTAACAGTTTCAACAATGCTTACAGCGCTACACAAAACAAACCATACAAGAAGGAACTTGCTCATGTGAAATATGGCGGAGCTACGTTAGTACACAACGGTCCAGTTGGAGAAGAGCGTATAAATGATGTGCTCATGGCAACACACACTGAGTGATAGCTTCATGAGACTGCCTCCTAATTTGTATCAGTATGCTTTAGTGGTGGGAGATGACAGATCTGCCATGTGCTACAATTTGCATCAGGAGCAATAGATCATGTTGGTGATGGATTCTCAGAGGGGAAAAAAAGATTGATCCTGGAGTTGATTCATATTTCACTTTGACTTCGACTGCGTTCTGAATAACGCCCTGAAAAAAATGATATCCTCGTGGAAAGCACGTGTTTATCCAACTGACTTCGCTACCCTGAGAAAGTGAAGCAGGCAAACAGTGGGTGGAGGATCAGCATGGCTTTAAGTGATTTTGGTATGTAGGTCTCACTGAAACGGTTTTGTTCCTGAGAGAAAATGGGGAATGGGGAAGGGAGATAAATTGGATTGGAGAGGAGAGAGGATGGACCAGTGCAAGCACTGTAAAATGAAGTGTGGGTGCAGCATTATCACTAAACCACAGTATATAACATTGAAATCACAGCATTTCAATGTTACGTAAGAGAAGGCATAGCAAATTCAAATCTGTGCGATGACAGAAGTACCAGCTTCACAAAATATGTGAAAACACGTGTGAGGGAGCAAATCTAGAGAACTTGTTGATGGACGTTTTAGACCTGTTAGTAGAAATCTGTGGACTGTGTGGCCTCAGGAGGTTTTGTGTATCTGGGAGAGGCAACCTCACACCACGTATCCCTCAGGTGCAGCCAATGTCAGGTTCATTAGCTGAACAGATAACAGGGATGATGAATGAGCTGTATTTGCTCTACTCAACATAGACACACATGCACACATTCACATACTGTACACCCTCAGGCCAGCCACAGTCATGAAGATGAAGAAAGCCTCTCTGAAACACATGCAGGAGCTAGAAATAAAATAAAACTCACACTATATGTACGTATGTATAAATGATTGTGTGTTATTAGGATTTTTAATGCGTTAATCCCATGTATATTCACAAATCCGTGTATCCGAGTATACATGGGATATGTTTTTGTAATCCTGTGTCATTCTACTGGGAACCAAACCGGTATTCACAGTCAGGCTTTACCTCGGCAGGAATGGTTAGCACCAGCGACACCATCAATCTACTTTCACCGATTTAAAGCTAAGCATCCATTTAATTTATGCAAATTAAAATGTCCTCAAAAGAATGTTAACCAGTGTGTGTGTGTGTGTGTGTATGTTTGTAGGCATGTTGTGTGTGAGTGTACGTATAATAATTAATCTGTTGTAGCCTTACTATGTGGTGCACATAAGAATTAAAGGCTGTCAGCCTGATTTATGATTGTGTGTGTGCGTGCGCACATGCGTGGGGGATCAGCTGTCAGATCAAAACTGTGGAGGAGCACCAGTGGCCCATTTGAATCCATGGTTTCTAAAACAAAATGCACATTAGAAAGAGCTCTACATAAAGACAAAAGCATATTGCATAAGGTCCATAAAGGGCAAATTATATTACATTTTAATGCACTTGCTGCTACAGACACTATTCAAAATTACTCCTCTGCTCTGCTCTAACTACCACATCCTTCAATTGCTTTAGTAAAAACCTATATATTCTTGGCATTGTTGTAGTTCAAACTGTAATTATTGTGCAGATGCAATAAATGCGACATCAAAACAGTATTGTTGAGTGCTCAAATCCCTTCTCTGTTGCTCTTTCTGACGTTTCTAACATTATTACCTTGGGGGGAGCTTTTCTCTATCTCAATAGAGGGTCTAAGGGTAGAGGATGTCGTATGCCGTACAGATTGTAAAGCCCCCTTGAGGCAATTATGTGATTTGTGAAATTGGGCTAAATAAATCACATTGACTTGACATGATTCTATCAGGCTCTGTAGGCTTAAGGCTTAAGGAGGTAACGTTTGACACTAGAGAAATGATGTATGTATGTATGATGTATGGCCACATAGAAGAAGCCATTCAAGCATCCCACAGCATGATACAGGAAAGCAGAAACCTCTGTACACACAACACCCTAGTTAAGGTTTAAATTAATTTAGGAAAAGACAACATATTAACAGACTATTGTTAAGAAAAAAACTAGCAATTCATTTATTGGCTTCAATGTTTTGGTATACATAACTAGAATACTACGTTTTGCTCACTATAAAATATGATGCAAGAGCAACGCACAATGAGGGAAGGCCATTTGTCATTACAGCGCAGCTTTAAATTGGTCAATGTGTTGATGGTGAATCACAAAGCAACATCTGAAGTTTTAAAATACAAACGGAACTCACAAAACTCGCATAGATAAATGTGTATGCATAGGATCATTACGGTGCAGCTGAGAAACGCTTAATCTACACAATGATTCCACTGGCTTTCCCTCTGTTCAAGCAGTCACCCCAGGTGGTAAATAAACACATGGGCAATTATTGTACCGTATGAACACAATGGCGTGGACTTCCCAGTGTTTCCAAGACGGTCTCTCTGCAATACAATCAGAATACTTCAGCAATAACGGCTTCCAGAAGATAAGGTGTGCAGGAAATGTGGGCCATGTGGATCAGGAGCAGCCTCCTGTAGGCCAGCCATGGTCATGACTTGACTTCCTACACCCGATGGGTCATGTAAACTCTCGATAAGTAATTGCTTTTCTAATAGTATTACATTTTATTAGAGACGGATGAAACCCGTGGCTGCACATCACTGACCTATTAAGAGCTTTATGTATACAACATGGGAATGACCCGCGATTAACTTCTAATGAGCTGCAATGTGAACAGTTGTGACTCATAAAATGAGGTGGACCAAACACAGGATGCACAGTTGGCTGTGTTAGTGAAGTCATTGTCATTGATTTGAAAAAGTGCTTGAAGACTGATCAAGAGTGTACGAGCTTCTTTTTCATGGAAATTTGATTCATAAACTTGCAGCTTCAACTGGAATGTCTTTTATTGCTATCGATGAGAAGATAAGGAGACACAGTTCCACACATAGTGCAAAAAATGATAGCTGATAAAAAAAAAATGCTAACCATTTGGCCTCTTTATGTATAGACAAAGTAGCCTTGTCATGTGACACTATTGAGATAAAAAAAACATCTCAAAACCCCTCAAACGAGACCGTTTCTGTGATACTCACAGCTCCTTTGTCCTTGAGAGGATTGGGGAAGCTTTTACCTTCTCATTTCCTTTCAGTGTTCATCCTTATTTTCTCCCCACTTTTGAAGTCATTGCGACCTTTCTAATAACCATCCCTCTTACGCCGCTCTCCCCTCCTGGATAGGGTTTCCTCCTCTACATCTCCTCCAGGGTCTTTGTGTGGAGAAACATGCTTTGCAAATCACAGAGATGGTGCTCGTTAGCGTAGAGTGACCTGTGGTCCCCTTCCATAAATCATTAAAGCCTGCAAGGTGTCTTCCCCAGTCAGGTTGGGCTTTTCATCACCTATGGTTTCTGCAGTGTATTTCTCCTTTGGGGCCTGTCTCCTCCTCCCTTCTTCTCACGAAGAAGGCATGAAGCTAAAGGTTTTTTTTTCCATATTATGGATTGTGTTCTTGTTTCATTGCCGACTATTTCAATGCTTTTCGTTTACTGCGGAAATGTGTCATGCTGTGGTTGTGACATTCTATTATATTAATATATTCATGGAGTGTTGTTAAAGGGAATGTTGTGTGTGTGTGGTTACGATACAAAACACTGAAATAAAACATTTCTATTGCTTTTGAACTAATTGTTTTAATTGCCTTTTCAGCAGTTTCTGGCATTGTAAATGCCTTGCCCAAGGGCATAGGATGGCTGTATCTCAATTGTCTGTGCAACCCAGTCCACCAGTGCAGGTGTGTCTCTTTCATTCCTTTCAGAGGGCACCATCACACAGTGGTGTTATTCATTTTATCAGCAATCCTCGGGACACTAGTTTTGCTTTATTGCCTCTTTTTCGTCCCCTTGCGGCTGTCAGCAGTATGATGAACCAGGGACCTTCCTCAACCACATTTGGTTGTTTTTTTCCAAATCTGAAGCCACCTTCACATAATTATATAAAAAAACTTATAGTAGGTAGAATAAAAGCATATCCAGTGAGGAGGCTTTTTTCACAACAGTAAAGTGCTGTTATCATTCTGGGCTGTGAAGTAATTTAAGCGTAAGTGGCCACACTGCATAACTTCTGGGGTCATCATGTGATGCACGCTTGCCCAAATAGCATTTTCCCCATACACAATCATTGGATAAGTCATGGATGTAAAACAGTGAGCATCACAAACCTCCCAAAATGACTCATTTTGATCCATTCTGTCCAATAACATCAAGAAGAGCCATATGATTAAATGTATTCATGCCATTCATGTGTGCGAGGGGCTAATAGGAAGTCTCTGGAAGCACTTTGGACCAATTTGCAGGTTGTGGCAGTCCCTCAAGAGTCTCTCCACACAGATACAGCCATTTCTATTTCCTCTGGGTATTACCATAAACTCAAATGAGACGGTCTTTATGCTTTTACAGCCAGAAAAAAAACTGAAACAATCCCCAGAATAGATTGTACAATCATATAGTTGAAAATTACATTTTAGACATATAAAAAAGATTGGTCATTTGGCGGATTTTACCTCAGGGCAGCGGTTAAGTTGAGCAAATGAGCGCTGTAGGGGGAAAATGTTACACAATTTAAAACTTTTTTATTTTGTCTGTTTCTGTCCATTCTCAAGGGCCTTCCAGCATGGCGGGGCAGACAATCTGTCTCACCATCCTGCCTCTGCTGAGAACCACATCCTACTAACATCTCATGGTTAAAATGTCTCTTTTTCAGAAAATGGTATCCTAGTTTTTGGGATTTTGTTTTCCCATGTCGACTTCATCAACCAACTTTTTTTATCTTGCGTTGCCTTTCCACTGCTTTCACCGATCTAATCAGTTTTCTCTGCAACCCTTCCTTGATTGCTTTTTAAATCCCTGAAGGGAACAGGATGCTGGTTTGTGTGGAGTCGGTAGTCCTGTGGGATGATATAGCTTGCCTCTGAGAAAATGGCTCGTGACCAAATGCGTTTAATTAACTTATACGGAATGGGATGTAAAGATGTAATTAAACTGGAGTGTGGAGCTATTGACCCTGTGCCATCAATTACTCACGGGAATTAGCCTTTCCACATGTATGATCGTATCATCCATCTTGGCTACGATTGTTTATACAAGGGTCAGTTCCTCTTGCTCTCTGGCTTACCATATCCCATTCTCCTGACTGTAAATAAAGAAAAGAGGAATATCACAACACATGGGATTGGCGTCGGGTAGTAAAGTGGACCAGTGATTACTGTCTACACAGCGAGATGCTTTCAGGTTTGACTCTCCTGACATTTTATTCATTATTTTCACGACTATCCAAAGGTTCTTTTGCACTCCATCAACCTCTACCAAAATAGATGAAAGCACTCCATGTCTGGCTGAAGAAAAAAGGAATGTTTCATCACAAAATGCGATTGTCAGTATATTTTTTTGAAAGAGAACATTGAAGGTATCTTGGACATAGACCAGCAACCTGTATGGGTCGACTCAAACCTCCAATGTGGATGTCTGGCTTTGTTGAGTAAACCATCCATACGTCTTATCTCATGGGGCAGGATTAAACAACTCTGGAAATACGTCAGAGCGTCAATCTTCATTCCCCTTACTGTATAAGCAAGGTGAAGAGTAGAAGCACGTGCAGAGTTTAAAGAAACTTTTTGACTTCCACATATTAACTTGTCCAACGTGGCCAAGCTCGGTTTTTTCCCCTGTTAGTTGCATTGTCGGTTAAGCCTTTCAAAACAGGATTCAATTAAATGATTTATAGAATTTGTGTCAACTTAAACTGTTTCTATAAAGTCTATGAACGACGTGCAGATACAGGAATCCCACAGCATGTTGTATTTGTTAACAATTTCAAATCTGTCTCAATATCTTTTGGTAACAACCGGTACCACTTGTGACATTTTGCAAGCAAACTGATCCCGCTGGAAAGCTGGAAAGTAAGAGTTCATTTTGTCTGACTGGATGTAAACCAACTCACAAGTCACAACATTTTTTAATCAACTATACCAAAAATGTAGCACATCGGAATAATAGCGATGAGATTTCATTAAGTTCTACACATGTCCGTAGAACTCATTACTTCGTCTTTCCACTTGTTGATCGATGTGTAAAAATCCCCACAGACTTCGGTGACCAGAGAGCTGTGACCTTCCAGGTCCTGTAGTAACACTGCGACTGGTAGTGCTAACATGGCATCACGCTTCCTCCCTTAAGTGCAAACAGTGCCTACAGCTATAAAAAAGAAGACTGGAGCACGTTGGTGATCATGCTGCTTCTTGTGCACATGTTGAAATAATTGGACATTTTGGTCGCAGGACTTTCATCTGGGTGGCTACCACTACAGCCACAGCTTTGAAATGCCCTCCAGCAAAAAAGAGTGCTGGCTAGATAGTGTCACTTTCCATTACCGCCCTGCCTGCCTTCCTAAAATTAGAGAGGACACCTCTGTAAACATTGTAGGGGACCTTGGAATGACTGCCAGCAGGAGATTAGATATGAATATAAGGATTGCAGGTTAGTAGTTGGAAGAGGAAATGATAAATCATGTTAGGAGGCAGCAATGAATTTTGTGGTTGGTCGCTTACTGTTTATCTATCCGACCTTAACATGGCCACAGCGTTGTTAAGTTCAGATCCCTGACACTAATGAGGTTAGCCGAGCTGCAAAGGGGTCATACCTGTATCATGGGCATCTTTACTGATTACTTTGGAGAAGGGCAGCTAACTGAAAAGACAAAAAGAAAGCTCACTAATGGTTTTTTTCTTTGAATTCACAAATCCAAGCATGCTTTTAAATACCTTATGACAGAGCTGTTGCAACAGCCTGACCGTGCACGACTGGCTGGCCAACCAATATTGTATTTGCCATGCCTGCGAGTAATGGAAAGTGCAACAATGCGCATGGCCAGAGAGAGAAAGACAGTCGGAGAGCGACGGGGAAATAACCGTTAACTCTGCGGCCAATATCTCCGTCCCTGTCCTTTTCTATACTCTGCTTCGCGTGGTGTTGTGTGCTAGAGGTAATCAATGTTTGGCACTCGTTATTCGTGGAGTCACATCCTGAGTGCTGGCACAGGGAGACTCCAAGGGCAACGCGCAGTGCACACAGCGTTACGCTGCAGCTGCTCATGCACACAAGCAGCAGATGCACACACCATAACAGCATCACTCGGGTTGTAATCTGATTGGCTGATTGCCCCCCCCCCTGGAGTGATGGGTCGTCATAGAGTCTCTGCTATTCATAACAGCACAGGGCGGAGATGCATTGTATCTACATTTCTCTTCTGGCAAAGATGTGTGTTGACATGTATTTGGTGAAAGGGAGGGAGTGGCAAGAACACAATCCAGATACACGAGGCAAGGGAAATCGTGGTGGCGATTGTGTTTAGGAATACTCAGCAGTTAATGTGATCTCTACCTGCTATGTAGCCCCACTGAGGTCGAAAGCAACTTTACGGTATTTCTTTGTTTTTTCTCCCAAGGTTCCGCTCCAGAGATTTCTGGACCTCTTTACAGTTACTGTCTTAGTTTTATCTAAATGAGTGATGATTATTTGTGAATCGCTCTTCAATAAAATTAGTCTTCTATCCCGCTTTAAATACCTGGATTTGCCTTTTAAGTGGGTGGAATAAATACTATAAATACATCCAAGTGAGTTATTTATAAGTCAGAGGTTTGAACTTGATGCGTTGTTTGTTTCCACTCGGCCTCCCCTGTCACACATGAGCAGGAGCTTGTTTGGTTCGACAGCGGTTACCTTTCGCCCCGGCAGTCATCCACAGAAACGCATCAAAACCATTCAAGGGAAGCAGCCCACAGGGTTCAAAACAACTGAGAGATATTCTTCTTTTTTTTTTTTTTTAAACCTGCAATGAGTTGAGCTGTGCAAATGCACTATTTTGTCTCCTATAAAAGGTTTTATTTGTCTATGGAATGCAGTCAGTATGCATGCAAAAAAAGTTATTTGATTTTTACATTTTCGCCTATTTAGATGATGAATTAAATCTTTCCAAATCCAATTCTACAAATGTGGTGATAGTCTATAGGCTGAGTGATGCTGCAGGGGAAGAAAGCTGGCTGCCTGGACATATTTAACCTTGCTGAAGCCCTGTTTACATCACACTTGTATTTTGAGGGGTCATTATATTAGTATTGAAATAAATCAACATAGACCTACCACTCAACAATTACAACTGAAAGATGAGAGAAATGAATTTGCACAGAACTAGTATTATACGTCCTGCGCTTGAAGTTACTGGATGGGACGTTTTTGTTTAATGCTTGAGTTTAATTTATAGACACGGGAGAAACAAAATAAGACACTGAAAATGAATAACGACGATTAAGTATAATAAGCAAGCATGTGCAACAAAGGGCTGAGAGTTTTTCGTTCTGACTAAAATCTCCAGCATGTGTTCTCATCGATTTACACGGTCAGGTGTCCTTTTAACCCGGTCCATAGTATGAATGTATGTCCTTGTTGGGGAGAGTGCTGCCAACCTCCATTTTTAAGACATGCAAGTGATTTCCCTTGATATATTTTATTGATTGAACTAGGACTGCATTACCATTAGATGGTGTAAGACTGATTCAGGACCAGACATGGTCCTCCACTCTCCTTCCTGCTGCTCTTATCCTCCAACTTCACCTGCCTGTCACCATACAAGGGTCAACTTTACTGCATTCTTTTTTTTTTCATACATCCTGCATAACCAATCAATCAAAACCTGGCAAAAGAAAGGTACATTTAAACAAATCCAAAATAGTTGGCAATAAAAAAAAATGGTTAAGTTACAGACAGGACACTGCAACTGTATGTATGTGTGTGTTTGAATATGCAAGAGCTTGGTTACTGCACACATTATCTGAGCAAAATCACAATCCGACATGTGTACATGTGTGTGGGGGCAGTTTATGGAGCAGAGGGAAGAGGTCTCAGGACCAATGAGTTCATGGAGGCGGAGAAGCTGTGGGCTCCGCCACAGCAGCACAGTCATCATCGTCAGAGGAGCTATATTTAGCATGAGTTTGATTTTCCCCCACACGTCTCGGCCTTTTGCAGCCACTTCCTCGACACATTTTAAAATCCAGACTCAAGGAAAAAAAATCTCTTTCTCACCAATTGAATGCATCTCCCCCTTGTCATCGATTTTCTGTCGTTCCATGTTTATTTCTGCTTTTCTCACTCTCAATCCAATCTGTCAAACCTTATTTTCCTCACATCCTGTTGGACAACAGTCTTTCTGTGTTTTCCAAACAACAGCAGCAGCAACATGACACATGCTGTGACAACTTCAATTCTGTGACGCACACAAGTTCTTTCTTCTTTTTACTTTCTGATGTCGTCGATATATACAGAATACGGACACTATTTTTTGGCCTGGTCTTAGATGGTCTTCCGTTTACTGTGCCTTCGTAATGGTTGAGGCTATTACAGGTGCTGCTGACAGGTAATAGTGATGGGGATATTTTTTCAGACAGCAAGTTCAGAACCCTGTTCAGGTTCAATGCCTTTTTAGATGATCTCCCAAAATCAGGTACAATGGTTGAAATGAACATATATATATTTTTAGAGTGATTGACTAGTGCAGTTCAAAAATAATAAATAATAATAATCAAGATTTGACATCCTGTTCTCTTACATTTCTTTCTTTTTAAAGATGCTTTCTAAGACTGAAAATACTTACAGTAAAATATTTTTTAAAAACCTCTGACCTCATGCATCATTCATGATTTCAGTTATTCTCTGAAGGATTTCTTGTAGACATACATTTTTAACATAGATGTTGAGTATCATACACTCAAGAGACTAAAACACTCCCACTTTGTGTCAGCCTGCCATGAATTGTATTCTGTGACAATTGCTCTTTTGGAAAATTTGCTGCAAATACAGAAAACACAACCAAATACAGAGACCTATAACTTTACTTACTTTGTTTATTAGTTAAAAAATGAAGTCACTGCCTGTTCTTTCATGTGTCTTTCATTGTTTTAAACCACCAATTTAATAATTTATTTTTCTACTTGAAAGTTACTTGGCGACATTTCTAAAAACATAATTTAAGCCTGTTTCACAATTAATTGTGCGTATTCTGTCAGATTATTGGAATTGGAAGGTTAACAATAAGGAAAAGACTAATGCTAGCCGAACATCACATACCTGCAATAATATCTGAATCATGCTATCACAATGGTAATCATACGATCACAAAAAATAAGACCACATTTTAGCTTTTTATCCCAAAAATAACAATTGCATAGCCGACATGAATAGCTTCATAAATCACAAACAACGGCGACAACAAAGTCCCAGCCATGTGCATCACTTTGTAGTGTCCTCTGGAAACAGTTTCCGTTGTCATCTGTGCTACTCTCGTTTCTGCTTTGGTTTGGTTTTTTTCAAATTTGCAGCATTTTTTCCAAATGCATGGATTTTCAAATTGGTGACGTTTACTTAATTTGCTAGCATTTTGTTTATTTCAATGTGTTTTCTTAAAAAGCAGTGTGTTGACCTCTCAGAACCCATGCATACTGACACAATACAAAGAAAGAGAAAATCTGTTTTAAGTAGTATTCATCTCCATGCATGTTTTCCCTGCATGTGTTCTCCACGTGCCAGTGAACGGCCTAAAATGCAGAAGCATTTAAAACCACAGACATTCTGAAAACAAACAAATCCATCAGAGATGCCTCGCTGGCTACACACTCGCCCCTTCTTCCTTATGTAACGTAGGTCTTGTCACAGGGAGTCAGCTTCAGGGGCTGAGGCTCCCACAGCAGCAACATGGGTCTTGTTAATACTGACCCAATTGAATGTGTAGGCAGCAGGGATGATGACTGGATGGCGGGATGATGTTTTTTTGGCCTGTTGGCTGACTGGCTATTGGATGGCTGAATGTTGGTGGAAACAGGACGTTACAGCAGGAACGTGCGCAGGGACTATTTTGAATACTTGCTGCATAATCCGTTGTTGTAACAGTTTTCAAAATAAAGCCATGGAAACAGGTTTTAATGAAAATTTCATTGTCCCCTGTTTTTTTTAAATTTGCATGTAACTCGTGTATGAGAAATATAAAAAGCTGAACAGATAAAACAGGACTTAAAAGCTCGCGAAAATGGTCCTTTTAATTGTGTCCACCCCCAGTAGGCATACGTTGTGATATGGAGAATTAACCAGTAGCATGGAGGAAAAAGTCATTAATCATTTCATTGTGATTTTAATGAATTTCTGGCTGCACAAAAATGGCATTGAGTGGTTTGAATTGCCACTTCTGGACTGACTGGCTGCCTGCTCATCTTATCTGTGACTGGCATGCTGTTGCTTCTGTCCTGTGTTACTTGTGAAGGGATTACTGCTTACTCGCTAATTGACAGAATGACTGACCATGAGACATGTGGTTTTGTCTGGTTGGCAAATGTCTGACGTGTAGAAAGCCTGGCTGAGTGGATAGAGGATAAAATGCCACTTCCCATCATTGGTATGTGAACCTGTATGACTAGCTTATTGATCGACGGATCCATTGCTTCTTTGGATGGCTGACTGGCGGGCTGACGGATTTGCTGACTGGTGCTACAAACATGCGTCACTCCTCATCAGCAGCGGTGTCAGGACATGTAAGATTTATGACTTCGTCCACCTGGTAATTATGGAGAGTCACTTGTTTGGTGAAACGAGGTGACATGACAGCTGCCACAACACTGGTTGGTGGAGACGAAGAGAGAGCATGGAAAGGACTGCGGGTGGGAAATTAACGGAGTGGAAAGGACTTAAAGGGAGTAAAGCAGGGGTGAGAAGAAGAGACGAGGGAAAGGCTGAAGCAGTGAGGAGGGGACGGGAGTGACTGAGCAGGATGGAGAGAGAGAGAGAGAGAGAGAGAGAGAGAGAGAGAGAGAGAGAGAGAGAGAGAGAGAGAGAGAGAGAGAGAGAGAGAGAGAGAGAGAGAGAGAGAGAGAGAGAGAGAGAGAGAGAGAGAGAGAGAGAGAGAGAGAGAGAGAGAGAGAGAGAGAGAGAGAGAGAGAGAGAGAGAGAGAGAGAATAAGGCACTAAGGAAGTTCTCCCTCTCACTTTCTCTTATGCATCAACAGATTGTCTTATTGCATCAAAACTGTGTTCTTATACCGCTCCTGACATAGCTGCCTTCTTGACATGTCCGCCCACACACACGAGTGCACACACAGGAATTGTAGCTATTCAGCATTTGCACAGCACCTGGGCTCTTAAATGATTCATGCATTTCACACAAACCATACATGGAAAGAGCCTTTGCGCTTTCAGAGCTGAATTATGTGACATTAATATTTTTAAATAATATATCCAATGCCTTCATCAGTGTTTCAGTTAGACTTGAATGCACATAAGCAGCGCAAGTGGTGGGGCTGAAAGCTCTACACCCATGCAAACTGACATAATTACATAATTACATAATATCCACAATTTCGAGGAAAATTGTCAACATTGTCCGGGTCACAGCTAAAAGAATATCCAGTTATGCACATCAAAGTCTGTGTACAGGTCTTGGAGAGTACTACTGCATATGCGAAAAAAGTTGTATAAAGGCTCCAGAGGGAGATGTGTCAGATCTGATAAATTGCCTCAAGTGATGTCACTTGAGTCAGCGTTCGATGGGGCTGAAGACTACAAGTTTGGAAATTTAACAAAAAGAATCCCCAGAGATCTCTGTAGCCCGCTCCTAATCACTGCTTGCAGCTTGAGGCTATATTAGCCACTGCATAACACGCCCAATTCTCCAAATTAACTGTTGGTGGTCGAATTGCATTATGGGCAATGAAGGCGCCAGGTTTTGACAAGGAGGAAGAATACCTGGTGTAAAAAACACCATGTCTCCAGTTCAACTGCGTTGATTTTAATCCTTTTTTTTTAAAACAGTCAGTCATACCACAATGTTATAGGAGTTGGTGGATTGGTGTACGAAAGGAACTAAAGGAAAGGAGTAGCCTACTAAATTGGTGGAGTACGGTACTCCTTTCATGTTCGCATCGGGACGGTGGTAGGAATCACTATTTGGTGACCGTAAACTAAGCCTCACGTTTACATTATGTCACCTGATAGTTGTTTGCAAACAGCTACCAAAAAAATGCAATTTATTTAATTTAAAATGTCATGACAATATGGCTAAATGTATTTTCTACTATTTGTTGCCTTATATACATCTGGTTAGACACACACATACTTGCAGTCTACACATAACACACACAGCTGTGAAGCATGATTGTGCAGCACTTGGTCCGTCCCATGGAAATATCTGATTTGGTTTTGAGAGTGATGGTGCAGTCTGTTATAAATAGTTCTCCCTAAAAGCTAAAAAACACGATCTGCTATTGATTAGCTGTCAGCACATGTTAAAGCTCACTGTCGCTGGTCACACAGTCCGCCCTGGTAGACTGAGCCACACACACACACACACACACACACACACACACACACACACACACACACACACACACACACACACACACACACAGAGCGAGAGAGTCACAACCTCTATCTTACTCTGTTTTCTCTGCTGTTCTACAACACACATTGATGCACACATACGGTACAGTACAGTACATGTGTACACATGCATGCATTACATATACATTTATGTATCTGCATGCATACATACAGATACATAAATGCATACATACAATCACACACAAATCGCAGACAAACTCTCTCCCACCCACACACACGTGCGCACAAACTGTAGCATAACATTTGCTCTGCTTCCTCTGACTTGAATCGTTCATGTGTTTGTCACTTCCACTCTGAATGCATATCATTGGCTTATTGAAGCTGTAGCGACCCCATGGCCTTATGATTTAAACACACTACACCTCTAACTTTCGAAGTCTGCCCCGCTGCTCACCCTCACTCAATATCTGATGAGGGCATTGGCAAAAAAATCGATAGTATTGATTTTTGTTATCCTACTTATCAGGAGGAACACAATATCAGACTTTATTTGTGAATTCCCAGAGCACAAACATATTATCTGTCTGGCTAACTTTGCTCACATCCTGTGCAAACAAAGCAAGTTTTCCCATGATTTATTCTGGGAAGAAAGATCTGCAACTGACTAAAGAGGTTCACAAAAATAAATCATTTGTTTATTATCATAACCAAGCTTGGTATGTTTTATGACAATTTTAGACATCTAATGGCAGTTACCTTAAATTACCACCAGATGCAGCTTTAAACCTTTCTGTGGTGTCGTGGACAAAGTTCAGGATGTTTGCCCTGTTGCGTTCTTCTGTGGTAATGGTCTTTGCAGTCACTTTAAGACATGAGGAATATAGTCACAACTGGAACCGGACAGCTGCTGATAGTTTCTGCTCAAACATGCTCAGCCCTGCTCAACCAAATGCTCCTGTGGAGCACAGTGCAGGTACATGATAGTGATTGTACTGGACAGCTTCCAGGTGTGTTTGTGTGTGTGGGCATGGAGCAGCGTGTATAGTGGTGGTTGGGGTTTAAGAGCATTGCTGAATATGTGGAATAAATAGGTCATTCTTCATGGTGCAAGGACATTTATATATAAAAATACTTTATTGACAGAATTTGTTTTTTGACAAGGACCTCTTGTGGCCAAGCTGCAAGGAGCAGGTTAAGGTTGGTGGTTGTGTGTACGGATCCTATGACTTTAACACTGGAGGCCACTGTTTGCATCCTGTTTCCTACCAGCTGTCCACGTAGTTTTCCTTAAACCACAACTGCAATCTTTCCCTAACTCAGACAAAGTTTGAACTATTGCAAAAATATAAAATTCTGTAATAGTTAAGTCCTTATAAGCCTATTAGAATGAAAAGCCTAACACATTACAGAGAATCCATAAGTACTGTGGACAATAAAGGATTATAATATACAGCGCTGTAAAGACTCAATGGAGTATAAAATTAATGTGATTAACATAATGTGCTTTGTGTAGAAACTGGCACGGAAATGACCCGTGGAGCATAAATGGAATGTCTAGATGCAAAAAGGATCCCTAAAGAGTGAGATGGATGCAGCTCTTATCCATATCTATGTGTGTCGGTGAATAGTCGAGGAAGGTTAGCATTGCTCACCGCTAAACAAGCAGATGATCTTTTTGCCCCGAGGTGAGCTTCAAAGTCAATCAATATACTAAACAGGGAGCACATGCTGCCCGAGAGGCTTTACAAAACGCAGGAACGTCACATATACTGCAGCAGCCTCAAAACCATTTACCAGTACACACACACTGTCAGCCTTTTTTAATAAACATTGTAAGTTTGAGGTAAATACACTCAAACGTTAACCACAATTTTTGAAAATGTACATCCACTGAATGGAGATATGGTGACATAACTCTTCTTAAGTGACTTTGAGCTGATGGATTTTGAAAAAGAGTGTCATAATTCCATAAGTGCTGTATATCTCCAGCCAAAACATACATAGTATCTGTGTATTAATGTTCAGTGCAGTGAAGAAGTGTCTGTAATTTGTGTTCTTTTAAACATCTCTTCCAGAACATCTGGTGCCCCTCTAACCACGGTGGTTTACACAGGACACAGGTGGCTCGAGAGCTGGGTGGTTAGAGAGCGGTCTGTCGGGAGAATCAGAGGCAAATAACACACTTGTATTTTAAGCTGAAGGTCAACACACACTCGCAAGTATTTGAGATCACGCCTGGGGCAAAGAGTATTTGGAAATATATTCAATGTGTTTTTCTCCACTCGACTTAGAGACAACAGCTGGTTGGTATGTGTCACATTGGTGAAAAGTTGAGTAAGTGAGCGACTAGATTCATGCTGAAGGCATCATCAATGGAGGGTGTGGTGGAAACGATCGATAATCATTTCCCAGTGAGAAATAAACATGATGACAAACTCAAATGTACTAAAAAAAAAGCTAAATAATGACTCTAGCATGGCAATAATGGCATCCTGATGTTTTAGCAGGTATAACGTTTACCATGTTCACCATTTTAGTTTAGCACGTTACCGCGCTGACATTTGCTAGTTAGCAACAAACAGAAATCATCTCTCATATAATCGTATGGTTACACTTTTGTAATATTGAGATACCTTTCCTAAATAAAGCAATTCGAAACCTTTACTTCATCTCAATCTATTGCAGAAAGTTTCTTAATGCATGTCAAAAAGTGTCAATGTGTGGAAATATTCCTTTTGGCACGTGCACTTTACATGCCGCAATCTGCTGCACACGGTTCCTCTGCAGTCGATGTGTTTGATTGATTGCATGCACACTATGAGTACAGTGCATGCAAGTGTGTAGCTACATCTTAGTGAAAGTGTGGATGTGTATTCCTGCATATGAGTATCTGTGTATGTGTATCTGTGTATGGACACCTGTGCTCACTCGTGGCTTTAAATAAAAGCCTGGACTCAGCTGAGTGTCAGTGAAAGTGAGCAGTTTATCATGAGCCATCTGTTTGTGGAAGGGTCTCTGATTTCATGAAATAACTATATTTCTCAGCTTTAATTGACACATGCAGTATGATGCAAAAATAATTCTGCCAGACAAGACAGTACATTGCAACAAGACTGCAATACACCAACAGATGAATATACACATTACTTTTTACAAATATAGAGGGAGGGAATACATACAATTTGAAGGCCTCTGGAAGGAGATCTGGGTGACAAGTTTTTTTTTCTCAGACTGTCTGTTGTTACATCAGTATACTTTGGTAAAAACTGCAAAAGCTCGAGGTCAATATGTCATATTTCCAATCCCAATATCTGGGGAGTCAAACAAACTATAGTTTTGACCCTTTAAACCACAAAATGGCATATCTTTGATCAATAAAAGCTACTCGCAAAATAATAAGGCAAAGCTAAGTTTACCCATGTTTCATGTTGTTATTCAAGGCTTTGCATGACATTTATGTTTTCAGTTCTTTTAAGATAAGATAAAACACTTACCGGTAGTTATGGGCTCTGAAGATGCACAACAAAATGTTTCTCGGCCCTTTTAAAAAAAAGAAATCTGTCTCATAGAGTAATTACAGCTATCCTTATTGATCTATGAATGTCAGATGAATCTATATCACTGTCACTCTATAATCCCTGCAACTCTGAAGTGCTATTTGCCGCGGAAGATATCATCATACTGAAGTTATTTTGCATTTAAAGGAAGCACACCGAATGTGAGTCTGACTCTGTCAAGGTTGTATCAACCTACAACTGCTTTCATATGTCCAAAACTCGATGAAACACGACCTTTCAAGCAGAGATATGCACGAAGCGATGAACTTGTAAAATGTTTAATCTCGCACAACCAAAACACATTATGGTACTTTAATGCACGAGTACATTTAATCTGGTTCCCTGAGATATTTTCAGAAAGTTTCATAAGACAGCCGTCCCCAGCTGTGTTGGTGTGGCTGCACATTCATTGCAGTGGCAGCTCTATGTGCTCAGAGCTCTATGACTTTGGGCCAGTAGAATAAGTGCAGATAAGCCCTTCATAGATTAGACATCGTGACTCCTGACCTTAACCACACCGGCAATGTAGAAAAGCCGGCCCACACACACATTTACCTTTGTACAATGTACCATCTGGTACAGCTGGTCTGGCTAATGTCGGAAAATACACAAAAACACCTTTGCCCACTTCTTTACTGATCAAGCCAGAGGGTTAAAGTTGTTTTAGCTGCTCCGAGGGTCCACAATAGAATGCCACAGAGAGGGGCAATAAAGGTTCAATTATCATGTCATTCAGAATGAAAAAAGAGATCAGGAGAGAGAAGTTCAAACCATGCTTACAACCCGATCAGGCCTCAGGTCATCAGGCAGAGGTCTTCTCTTTGTACCCAGAGTTAGATCCAGGTCTGGTGGGGGGGCCTTCAGTTAAAGATGTCCTGCTCTCTGGAACAAGCTGCCAGATGACTTCAGGTCCATCACATATGGTCACATTCAAAAGCAAACTCCACATGGTTATGGTTAATTACTGTGTGTGTGTGTGTGTGTGTGCACGCAGGGGTTTCTATTTGTGTTGATATTTCGGGTTTTTATTGCTGTGTGGTTGGGTGTATGCTTGTGTATATTCTTGTATTTATGTTGTTTCTGCTACCTCTGTTCGTATGTTTATGCCTATATTTCTATATTTTGCCTTTCAATGTAAAGTGCTGTATGAATGAATCGGCACTGCTTACTGTCTCCCCTCCGCACAAACCTGGCTGAGCGCTGCATGAAGTCGGCTTCGGAAAGCGACAGAAATTGTCGGATGCAGCCCAGAAACATTTCATGTCGGAAAGCTGTGAGGGGGAAACGTTCGATCATCCAGCACTTCAGTACACTCCTGTTAGAGTGTACTGAAGTGCTCTTTTATACACACTAGACAGTGTAGCCCAATTATCTAAATGGCAAATTTGACATAAAATAATTAATAAAATGATTGAATATAATTTCTTACCCCCTTGATGATGACATGCCTCCCCTCGGTCCTACATTTTTTGATGGTTGTCTGCTGCATATCAACACTAAAGCTGCGTTCCAATTCACATACATTTACTTTTTACTTTTAGCAATTGCCCTTTCAAAGTACGCACTGCTGCATGCAGTATGCATTCAATTGGGACATAATACTTCCTCGTAACGTGGCACCTTTCAACTCTCACCCTCTTGCTCATATATCAGCTGCGCAAAGGATTATGGGTCAGAAGAGCTGGAAAGGCATGCTGGCTTGCATACTTTAAAATGCAAATTAAATCACTTTCTATCCTTTTATCAGTTTAACCTCTTTAAACCAACAGTCAAGTTCAATTTTGTTTTTAATTTTTCAAAACCACAAAGTACGCTCTACTTCATGCCTCCACCTATGCTGGAGGATTCTCCAACTTGCAAAGCCTTGTGAGGGTGCTTGTTTATCATTAATCATCTGAGTACCATGTTTTGAGAAAGCTCCATCAAAATACAAAGCTGTTTAGCTGGAGGTCTGTGATGTATGACTTTCCTATAAATACGAACATACAATGGTTATTTAGGTGGCTGTAGCTTGTGGAGATGTTGAACTGTATTGCATTATACAGAGAGGTGTTTCTGTTATTTAGCATACCTTCGTTAATATCTATATATGGGTTGGACAAAATAAAAGAAACACCTGTCTGTGCACCACAAAGTGAAGCCTCCGAAAAGATCACAAGCCAATTACAACCATTCCATTTCGATGTATTGCAGGGATGTTGTGTTGGACTGCGTTAGCTTGAGCTGAGTGTAGCTAAAAAAAAGCAAGTGCAGATCAAATTTTGTCTCCATCACCCACTGCTTTCATACAAACAACATAATAATAGGCCCAGTATGCACTTATAAATATATATGTGTGTGTCAAACCATTCCTTCAGTGATGCTCCTGCTTTATTCTGTATATGTGTGTCTTGTTACTACACCACATGCTGGCGTCTCTCTTAGTTTGCTCACTCAGTTTCTGGCAGGCAGCCCACCTTTCCTCTATTTAAAAGTCAGACTCAGCAGGTCTGACAAGGCTGATATTTGTTTTGTATGTACCAAACCTGAAAAACATTGTTTACATAAGCAGTTTTCAAGAAACGCATATAAATACAAGAAATATTTCGACCATGACAAAACAACTCGAGACATATGTTTGTGTATACCGCGTGCACGTGTATGAGCGGATGTGTTGAGCGTGTTGGATGTGTATTGTGCCGCTCGCGCACCTTTTCTCACAATCACGTTTGCTGGCTGTCATGGGCAATAAGAGCCAGTGACATTGGTCCACAGGCGCCTCAAGCCATGAGCTCGCTGACAATCCATGTGCCGCAGTGCTGTGTGCCCGTGTCTGCTGTCTGCTGTCTGTGCGGATCTGCCATCAACGTGTAACGTCAAAGTAAATGTCAGATGGGATCAGCAGCAGCAAGGGCATTGTGACACATTTCTGTTTCACTGGTCACAATTAGCTGCAAATGCATGGACGCTGTTTAATGGAAAATTCCACCTTCGACAATGTTATAGTGTACATCTGAGAGTTTTACTGCATTTCATGTGCTATATTGTAAGGAATTCACTTTTTGTGTCGTGCCCACTTTACTTTAAAGTCCATGTTTCGGCTTCCATTTGCACTTTAGATATAGAGTGTTAGTTGTCTTAGTTGCTTGCAGTTTTCATTTTTTTATTTCACAGACAAGCAATTAGCAAAAGGGAATAGTTTGGCCTCATTCGCTTTTCAATTGCAAGTGATCAGTGTGTACTGCATGTTGAAATGGCTCAAGATCAGGACAGAGCTGGACAAGCAGTAATGAAATGGTTTCGCTTTTGTGCAAACGTGTGCATCCTCCAGCCAAATAGGAGAAAAGAAGCAAAGGCTCGGTTGATAGTGGCTGACTGAATTGTCGCAGAAAAACATGATTCTAGGATTTGTATGACCCATCCCTGGAGGCATTCAGAGGAAATTCTGAATGTATTTGGTGGACAGTTGCAGAAATATAACCTAAACACACCAGAATAGAAAAAGCTGAGAGCAGACAAACACAGTGTTGTCATTGTTGCAGTGATAGATGTGAAGTAGTACTGATACGCTGTTGGTCGAAGGCACCTTGCACACCTTTTCACAGCCACTCATTTGCTGATGATGCTAATGATGCTTGTTGCTAGGATATAATTCAGGATATAATTCAGCTGATGCATGATGCGACCAAGTGGTTTTGAGAGATAAAATCATCCTTTGACCACATGCATGATTTTTTTTTCTCATTTCCAAGAAGCTATTAGTATACTTGTTTGAAAAAAGTGTTCCTATCCAAGCGTGCCCTCAAAAAAGCAAAGCTGAGGGTATTTTAAATGTCATACACTGGCGCTTACAAGTTTTCTTCCATTTTAAAAACTGAGGTGAGAGCTGACATTTTTGATAGTATCGTCTTGAACATTTCCGATTTAAATTCAGTTTGGTATTTTAAGTTGCCACAGTCATTTTGGCTGTTATCTTTGTGTTTACTTCAAACAACATTCTTCAGTCCAGCTGAGGACAACATGTATTTGTTTTTGTGCTGTCACAGCAGTCACAGCGGCAATTCTCAAAAACACAAACCTTTTAACGTCTTAAAACTATTGATTTCCTCCCTTAGTTGCTTTAAATTAAGAACAAACGTGTTCCACACTATATCCCAATACAACATTGTCTATCTGCTCGTTTCAACCCAACATGCGAATGCAATGCCATTACATCAAGTGGAAATATTCTAGGTCTCTCTGCATCCTTTTACATAATTTTCGATGTAAAGAGGCATATTTGGGGTCTCAACCAGAATTTCAAGTTCTCCACTGCAGGTTTGAACATTTGGCTGCGCAACACGAGTTGAAAAGATGGACCCGCTGGTGCTGTCTGGCAGAGTGTAGGAGGTTAATACCCTGAAGCAGGAGACACATGGAATCTGGTATTTCATTATTTCATGCTTCTCAGAAAAGCCCTGAATGTTGCACACAAACACAGCTTTCTAAAGGGCAGGCTTGAATTCCTAGATCACAATATTAAAAGCATGTAGTAGTGACATGAGTGCAAGGCACGCACAACACAAACGCGCACGGACACACACAGAACATCATGCTCGAGAGAGAAGAACGCCTGTGACAGACAGAGTACTTTGATACTGAGACACACATTATCTTCTTCGCTAGTTGATCAGGCTCCGTCAGTGCCAGTGTGCCTGACATGGTACAGTATGTTTATCATATCCAAAATCCTCCTCCTAACACCTACTTGCCATTACAAACTTTCCTGACACCTTTTCCAAATGAGATAACACACAAAATGCACATGGAGTGCATAACTAAATCCTTTGCCAAGGTTACGTTGTCGCAAATATATTCAAAACGAGCTTCCAAGTGCAACATACTTTATTTGTTGGACCAGCAAATTTCACAACAGCTGGCCACATCAGCCCAGTGCTGTGTGTAAGCATGCGTTCATATCTCAATGTATAACAATGCATAACTGGCACACTGCGGTGCCTCCCTGGAGCAATGCTGAATTCAGCATTGTGAGCTCCCATATTGCTCTTTAAATATGTCAGGTCCATTATGAATTTGTCCCAAGCTACTCTCAAAAACAGTGCAAGACTAACAGACAGTTTTCCCAGCCAACAAAGCATGCAATCGCCATACTCATCTCAAGGCTTTGTACATTTAAACCAAGTACTGCACAATACGTTTGTGTAAAAACACAGACAGTTATGCAACTTCAACCATCTAATTTCACATTTAATCTTCTTTTCTTTTAGACTTTTAGAAGTGGGTCTTTAAAAATATTATTATTGGTATTGCATACTAGTTCCTCAATTTTTGTTGTATGTTTCTATTGTTAGAGAATGGTGTAGTGGCATTGTTTATGTATGACTTATGTATAATATAACATAGGATGGCCTTCACTTCACCTGTCCATGTGTGAAAGTGTCCTCTGGCTAGACTCTGAACCCCAAATAAAGCAAAACTTTCTATATAAATGCAATTTCTTTCAGTATTTCCAAAGTACATACTCGTAGTATGATCAGAATTGGTGGTGCTTCCTTATATTTACCGTCATGTTAATGGTGGCATTAGAGTCAAAGGATTTGTATCCCCTGACACCGTAGATACACTCAAGTACAATTGAATACTTCTAATACTTAAAATGAATTGATTGAACCAAACTTGAAAGTTGAAATTCTCTCTACATGTATACACTTCACCCATTAAATGTCTGTTGGGCGCTGGGAGTGCAGCAGAGCAGAGGTTTCTCCTTGTCCACTGTACCACAGCACACGTTTCATAAAGCTTCCAACGGGATATTATTTATGTTTTTAAATGCAGACAGTGTCTGACCCAATTTAGGAACAGTTGGATTGTCCTCGTATATAAAAAAACTCAACATATGTAATCACGTCGCTCCTCTCCACTATTCCCTGTGATGTATGTTGTGGTTGAACCTGACTGAAGACGCATAAAATAGACTTAGCAGGATATACTACTACTCCCTATCTACTCTTCCAGGCATGGAATCCTGATGTGATCTTTGGGCCGAGGGGAGAATAACTGAAATAGGGACATTTCTGTGCTGGTTGTTTCCACTGAAGCTTAAGTGAAAACATAAAACAGGCAGCAGTAGAATAGAAGCAGAAATAGAATAGAAAAGCCCTCTATAAATACATAGTTTCATTATTATTAATATGTATGCTTGCAAGTCATTAAATGTGTCGCTTGTTCTTGTTGTTTAAAAAAAAAAAACACGTGTTACATTTGGTGACACAACAATTTCAAATTTTACCCTACATTTTTGCCTTCTTTTGTAGCTCTCCCAGAAAGTAAATAGAGCAACGCCACAGGGGGAATAAAGCTTTTCAGCTCACTGCAAACCACCCACTCTCAGTGGGAACACAGTAATCCCATCTCCAATCCAAAATAGGCTGCAGTCTGGAGAACTTGAAAAGCACGTTTTGCTATTTTTGTAAACACTGGCATATCCATCCATCCATCATGCATCCACCCGCTCATCCTATTCAGGGTTGCGGAGGGCCGTAGCCAATCCCAGCACGCACATTTCATTTTGCAATATGGTGATTGCTATTCACTGAATAAGCATCTCTAGACATTATGAAGCACGGCAATGGATTTGAAACACATTTGAAGATTGAAGTACTGCATAACCAGCGTGGTACACATATGCACACAAACACAGCTGCTGTTTTGCAGATAAAATCAAAAGCAGACCTCACTTTTATTTCTCTGACTTGGCTATTCTAAACCTCAATGGACTTTACTGCAAGTGCAGTATTACTATCCCAGTGGATCGTTGTAATGGGCTTCCTCATTACACGGAGGCGACTGCGGTTGAGCAGTAATAATCACTCGACAGCAATAACTTATCCTAAACTGCCTGTGGGTCATTAGAGCCCACACACTTAGAGGATTGGGACGTCTTGATCAATCAACAGGGTAAAGGTGTCTTTTTGTACTCTCTCTCGTTCTCATTTATTATCAATTTATCTATATGATATTCAGTAGCCAACAGAGTTCTGTAATTGGACCCAATGAGGCTCATGGGGCCCCATAACGAAGAGAGAACCCTAACAGCATGCCATCATTTCGACTGCATTGGGAACTTTCTTTTGACACTTTTGCTAACTTTCTCCCCTGTGGTATTCTTTGGCATAAAGAAACCACTGACTCACTTGGTAAACATGAATGTCTTGCAGTTTACTGGCGTTATGCTACTAACTAGGTTTTTTTTGGGGGGTTCCAGTCACCTCACACTGCCTCACACAGAGCCGCTTGTGTAAAATTGCTCACAGTAGCTTTGCACAAGACACCTCATTAATTCTTCCCCTCTCTATCCCACTCACCTTCACACTCAGTGTTATTGCTCTGAACCTTGCCGGTCTTTTGGACTGAAAGGCACGTTTTCTTAGCCGTTGCCAATCTGTCCCTGTCTCTCTAGCTCCCGCCCCCCGATCCTCCTGCTCATCTCGATTAGGGTGTTCCTGTTTCGCCAATCAGTTATCCGTTCATAGGACAGGAAGAAGTTGTTGTACTAACAAGCTGTTCGACAGAATGTGGAATATTGTCCTTTCTGTTCTGATAAAGGGGAACCCCCCTCTTTGCTCAACTTCACATTATAGTTGTTCCGTACGTTGGCATCATTATCTACGCCACTTGTTTATGTTGATACGGTTGCCTTCTAGACTCGACCAGAGTGTAGAAAGCTATTCCACAAGTACCTTTCAATCGTAAGAGGTATAATCCAACTCAAATCTCAAATCAAAGCCTGCTCAATATTTCATCGGCGCTGTCTCATCCTCGCATCCCCCTCCCCCCCCGGAGTGCACCTCGAGGAGAGGGCCAGACTTTATGCAACTACTAGTTGTGCTACAGTAGAACGAGTGAGATGAAGAACAAATGTAACTGACTAGATTTCAGTGTTTCACGTGGTATTGTAAATGCCTTAATGAGCCAACCCGGGCAATCTCATAGCGGTTGGACACCTGCGCGAATATGTTCAATGGCCATTTGTTGGGCGGGTGGCCTGTTGGAAAACTGTAACTTATCGCCCATTCCTACATCTAACAATCCTACATCTAACTGTAGGTGACAAAGTCTTCAAAACTGTAGTGATTGATAAAATGGTTTGGGTGTTCAGAAAATCACACTTGTTTTTTTCACTGCAAAGTGATGTAAATTGAGTATCATTTCGAAGCTACAGCATCCACTCTCAATTTTTACACATATTTGTTATCTTAAATGTCTAAAGATTTAAGTTGTTTCGCTGTATAACTGTATGTTATATGGCATGCATGAAAATGAAGCCTTAACAACACTTTGGCATGGTTGAAAATGAAACGGATTGGAAACTGGGACAATGAGCTTAAAAACCTTTTTTGGAAAACAAAAGATGTTCTATCGTCATGGTTTATTCAGTTCAGGGTGCTAAACATATTTGGACAGATTAAGATAATCTGCAGTCACTTTTTTATTTTTTGTAGAGAGGCTGTGACGGAACTCGCTGAACATAATTCTGTGAATTTGATATTTTGTTTACCGGCCATTTTTAAGATTAAAACAATCTTGGCGGTATCATCAGTGACTCATGTACAAAATGGATCATTTATTGATTGCTGGCCACTAGGGGGCAGGGAAAACATCAAAACAAGCTGACAGACAGATGCACAGCTTGTAAACTACTTATGGCTAATATGTTAGCTACTTACACATTCAGAAAACATGGAGAGACATTAGCAGAAAATGTGGATTAATACAGGTTTAAAAAAGTGATATTTGTTGTTGTTTGTCGCCAATTGATCATGGATGTTAAATATGTTCAGCATTATTGATGAAACATGGTTCACTAAGGGTTTTCTCAGCCTTTTTTGAAATTTTGTTTGCAGCACCTCTCGGCATTGGTGTGGACGCTCCAAGGACACATCCTCCATCTATAACATTATGTGATAATGACATGTTAACATATTGCACTCAACTGTCCTTTACTCTGTCTGACATAAGAAAACGGGTTGTAGCTGCACTTCCAAAAGAGGCCACGAGCCCTCTACACAAACTGCCATGGAGGTGGCACTCGTTTCCTCTTGAACACTGCCTAACAACTGCCTAACAACCAGAGACTTGGTCTCACAAAAGCATATTTTTTGCAATATTGATGTGATTATAATGTAATCAAAGAGTGGATTGTAAAGGGAAAAAATGTTTTCACATGGTTTTAACATGCTCTCTGCATAGTTTTCTGTAAAAGGAAAGCGCCCGCTGTGACATGAAACATCCATATGGGGCAAAGTGCACAGAACAAGGCATTTGCAGGCCATATCTGGCCTCGGCAGAGAATGAGACGCCTTCCTGTGATGCAGAGAACATACCAGTCATTGCACAGTGCACACGTATGTCCTGTCCCCCACTTTCACCCCCTCCCTTCTCTGCTCCTTTTCTCTGTCTCTGAGGTATAATTAAACATGTACGGAGATGATTCTTGGGGCATTCCTCACAAAACTCTGCAATACGTGTCTGTGAGATTTGCTCTCTCTTTGCCTGCAGGCAAATAAATTAACATGGCAACTTTGTTCATTTGTCAGACTCTGTCTTATTTGATATTGACTAAAAAACCTTCACTTTCTTCTCCCGACTAGTCTTAGGAATTTTCCACAACAACAGGTCAACAAGAGTTCACGACTACTTCCCCTCATATCCAGTATTGGAAGAGAACAGTGCTGATATTGAAGATACTTCCTGGCCACACAGACCAGGATAGGTTTCCCCTCCTCTCAAATTACTGTATATTTCGTTCACACAGCACTCTGTGGAGAACAACACTCAAGTCATTACACACACACACACACACACACACACCTCTTTTCTTCTGCCGTTTTCAACACACATCTCCCCTCATGGGGCCAGACATTTCACTCCCTGTGTGAGATGAAGAACGCACCCCTATTCCTTTTTGAGACGCAGATGTAACAGTGGGGCACCTGCATACCTGTGGAGATGAAGGAAGCAGTTTTGCAATTAAGGGTGATCCAGAGGTGGGGTGTTTTTCTTTCTTCTTAACACTCAATCTCTCATGGCGGTATGCATAATTGCCATGACTGATCGGATGTGTGCGGGGAATTGATCTGGGGAGCCGGTGGAATCCAATTATTCTGCTTTTCTTCTGTCTGTTCCCCCTCCCTCTCTCTGACTCTATTTTTGTATATTTTTCCAGCTCTGGAAATCTCTGGTTGTCTTTTCCCCTCGCTACAGTTGTTTGCATCCTTCCCCTTGAATTTTGGAACAATGCCGTTGTAAACTGCCTCGGTTGTGGTACAGCAAGTCATCAGCCGCACTGTATATGCCGCCATCAACAAACATTTATACTTTCCAAAAACCTCATTATGAAGATAGTTGTTTGTGACATTTGTCTCTTCAGCCACATCTGCACTTTCTACAAGACATTTTGAGGGCCCGAGCACTGACAACGTCGGGCCGCGAGGACACTATTGAAATTATTATTTTTCTCTCCAACGAAAAATTTGCTATTTTATGGGTCCCGAGCTCGAATATGAAAAAATTGCTCGCTAGTGCCCCCTAGACTTTAGCCCCCTCATCCCGTATGTCAGATTAACTTGACATTTTACACACACATGCAACAGAATGAGGTCTACGAAAAACCCTCTTGGACCCCTAAGCTCCGCCTTCCAACATGTTCCGCCATTTAGAATTAAACCGGATGATACGTTTCCTTTTTTTCCCCACTTATGTCTCTCTTTCTTCCACTGCCTTGACCACTGACATATTCTCCATTCATCTTCCATCCACTGTCTTTTAAAAAAATCTAGACTTGCCTCTCCATCTGCCATGTGTCCCTTGCCTCATTCATATCTCTCTGTTTTGACCTTCTACTGTAGTCTGTGCTGTTGGCGTTCTTCCACTCGCTCATAATGCTTTGACCTTCTGTGCCTCCTGCAGGCCAGCTTGCACTTGCCCGCCTGCTCTGTTGTCACCGGAATTACCATGCATGCTGAGCCAGCGAGAGTTTGAAGGAAGGCTGGACATATGTCTCTTGTCTGGCAAACTTTGTCTCTTTCCATTACACTAATAATGTTCATTCACTTCAGCTGATAGAACAAGAATGTTCCCACTGTTACAGCTAAATCAGATAAGGCTAGGGTTACATATAATGATTAGAATGATTAAGGAAGTATCTGAAAGCAGTTCGTATCTGTATTTGTAGGAAGCTCAAAACATGAGAGTACATACATTGAACATTTTTTAACTAAAACTGAAAATGTATATGCATTATTTGTTTTTACTTGCAAACTGCACCTGTATGTAGCCCAAAATAAGGGGTTTGTCCCAAAGGACTACACACTCTTTGCAACATATAACACATTCCTTAAACCCTTGTTTTGGATGATAAAACCCACTACAAAATGAACAGGAAATTAAAATAACCTTACTGCTAGTTTGCACACAGTGACTACAGGAGGAAAAGTAAGTAAATTAGTGTCTTTTGTCCTCACTATGTGTGTAGGTGTACAGCTGTCCAGCATGCTTAAGACACTTCCAATAAAACGGACATGTTGCTTTTTCTTTATCAAAGTAATAAAAACACCAATATTTATTTTTGAAAGATGACCGGATTCATGTCTTTATCATTATTATTATTTCATGGGCAAATTAAACACTTTTATCGAAACCTATACTGAGTTTAACAATTTTCATTTCATTATTTCTTGGTGGCCATTAATAATATTATGAAATAACAATGATATTAATATGAAAAATAATAATGTTCTAGAAATTCTCCCAGCAGAGTAAAGATAGGTTAGTATAGCAGGCTGACTGACAAGAACTGTGATGTGACTGAGTTTGAGAACGACGACCACAGTGGCACCAGCTGAGGACTTGCTGCTGTCATGGCAGCACGAGCTCAACACACTGATGCTAACATACATGAAGACACATGCTCATTCGCCCACGCATACTTGCAAGGTTTCCAGAAATTGTTTACTTCACACATTTATTTTTGTTTCCATGAAAACAGGTGATCTTATGCTTTCTCTACTCCCGTTTACTTCAATTATTTTTTCACTGGTGTTTTTTGAGGTCGTTTAGCAATTAAGACTTTTAACAAATGAGAAAGACAGCTAGAGCCAAGGAAATGTCGGTTACCTCCTTGACCTATTAGCCAGTTAGCTCTTGAGCTAATGAACACTTATTATGTCAAGTCTAAATACATTTGATCTAGTTGTAGCTGAATGTCCTTCAATTCGAGTTATTCTTGCAAAGTAATATTTTCTTTTGTTAATAAAAGGTCAAGTTTGTGCACCAAGTCAGATTCTTTAGTTCCTTACTTCTTTTAATAGCAACATGTGTGATGTTAAATTTAAAGAATCCCTATTTTAGCTTTTAATCATTGTTTAAGCCACAACTGACGAGTTCTTTTGCTAGTTTTTTTAATAGTGTCATTGAATAAATCATCATTTAAAAAAGTCTAACCCTCAGACACGCTGAGGCCCGGCTGCCACTAGTAGAGCTGTTTAGACAACGGCTGTTTGACAGAAAGCCCTGAAAATAGTGACCAATCAAAGCAGACTGGCAGACAGGATGAGAAGAATCAAGTGTTTTTTAAATATTACAGCATGCAGGTGTGTTCTAGTAGAACAACAAAATGTAAATAATGAACCTGACAATTTGTATAATATGTCCCTTTTAACGATGTTAATGACCCTGGAGCAGTAGGTCGCATGCTTCATTTCACTCCCTGATAGCGCATGGAAATTAGAGTTCAAGCTCTGCTAATGAATGATAAGCGAGAGGAAGAGTTTGGGTTTTACATAATTACTTTAGTATTTGCTAAACCACTGATGGCAACCAAATATATTTCCCAGTCAACTTTGCCAGATGGTAAATGTTAAACTATGGTACCAAAGGCTCAAACAGATGATAGTTTGAGGAACATTTTTATCTTAAAAATCACATATTTTGATACTTCACTTGTTCTTGACTTTTAGTACATTTTACTCTTCATACTTTTCCTCAAATACAGTTTTGAATGCAGAGCTTTCACTTGTCATGTTAACATTGTAGTATTGCTACTTTAAAAACACATGAATATTGATGTTCATAATGAAGGTTTCTATCAATTCTCAAAGTGAATGTATGAACTCCTCAATCAACAAAAATCTCTGTCATGAATTGTTCGGGTATCTGTCTGTGTTCCTCCACCAGTGCATGCTGGGAAAGGCTCCAGCCTCTCCAGTTCATCACGAGGTGCTGGTGCTGGTTTGATAGACATTCTCCAAACGGACGTTATCATATGGGTTATAACTACTCTTTATACGAATACAAGTTGCTTTCATGCCTGTTGGGTCGTAAAGTTCTTCATGACCGTCAGGTCATACGCTCAATTTCTCCACCTTAATTTGTATGTTTCATTTAATCCAAAGTCAGGATCAAATGGCACACAGGATCAAATGGCATTACTTTGCATATTACCTTGGAGACGGAGGAGAGAAAGTGAATAAAAGTAAGTGAATACTTACTGAAGGTTTGAGATGTGCTGAAACAAAGTGGAGGAACAAGAGCTGGAACTTTCTGAGGTAGGCTTGATGATCTTCTTCCTTTCTTTCATGTTTTCTATCTTCTTCTTTGAGTTTGATAGGCTTACCTCACTAAACGACTTTTAGACCTGTTATATGTACCGGTACTCTATGAGTGATCTAGTTGTCAAGTTTGAGGTCATTTATGTTTCACCTTATATGCCAATAATTAAGCGATCATTCTTCGATTTAAAACTTGCATTTCCCAAATGTCCCTCATCATTAATCCCATTTGAATGGATTTGATTTTTATTAGAAATTTAAAAGCACAACAAATAAAAAGAGTACCATGATGCCATAAGTTAGGAATTAACACAGTTGATAAATTTGCCTAATTTTGACCGTGTTTATGTACATTCAAAGGAATCTCCAGCTTTTTTACTTTTAGTAAAAAAACTATTTTCTGTACCGTGTCCTGTGAAAAAAACAACTGCACAAAGTTAACATGTTTCTATTTGCAGGATGAAGACGACACTGCTGTTTGTGCTCACTCTCTCAGGTCAGAGAAATGTCTGTGAATGTTGTGTGTGAAGGAGTCAGTCACACATATTTAGAGTAGGTTGATGAAGTAACATGAACACGTTGCAGTATAATGCATGCCAATGTAACATCAGCTCAAACGGTTGAATCAACATTTTTACAGAATTGAATCGCATTCTTTTTCTGACAAAGTGATCGTTTTATACATTAACAATGGCGTTTTTTTGTTGCATGGTTAAAGAATAAATGAGTGTAAAGTAAAAACAGTCCTTTATCCATCAGTGCTGTCTGCTCGGTCTACAAACGTCATCAGAGAGTACCACTATGTAGAGATGTTGAAGACCTGGACCGACGCTCAGAGTTACTGCAGAGAGAAGTTCACTGACCTCGCCACCGTAGAAAATCAAAGCGACAACGACAGGATGCTCAGTGTAGTGCAGGGCGTTGGAAACTACGCGTGGATAGGGCTTTATGATAACATGGAAGGGTGGAAGTGGGCACTGGGGAATGCAGACTTCAGTAATGAGTATAGTAACTGGCAAATAGATGACCCTAACCAAAAGAACTACAGCGAGGCCTGCACTGTGATGAGAGCAGTTGAGCTCTGGGCTGACATCGAGTGTTGGCGCACATTGCCAGCTGTCTGCTATTATGGTAAGAAAGATGTTTGGTGAGTTCAGTTGCAAGTTGCTTTCTAACAGTCGTAACACAAAGAAGAGACAATATTCTTCAGGGACCCGAGCAAAGAGAAAAGTTAAACTCATAGCTTGCATTCAGTTGGACATATTGGTTTTAAACTCTGACCAGTTTCCAGCTCATGTGATCTTAGTCAGTAAAATACTAAGATTAATAACATCAAAGTGCTGACAACATTGCAACACTAAAAACAGATGCTTTAATAACTATCAATCACTAACAACTGACAATATCTACAATGTAGCATTTGCATATTTATAGCAGTTGTGAAAACATTACTGTAAATGTTCTTCATTGTTGTTACAATGAACTCGGTACCTTCGCCTGACTTATGGTCTTATGTCAAGTTTTGGAAATACTTATATCCAAAAACTGAGTTCACTAGGGGTATTCAGGGGCGTGCCCCTCCCCAGCAAAACAAAAGGTGCATTGTGAGGTGATTGGAGTGCCGAAATTGGCTAACAAGAAAATTGAATGATCAACGCTACAATCTGAAAATACAGAAGAGGCTAAATTGATCATAAAACATCTGAAAATGTATTTTAACAATGTTTAATTCAAATGTAAAAGTATAATCACACTGTTCTCTCTCTCACCCTCTGTGTTCACCGCCTGTCCCTTTCTCTGTCACTCCTCACTTCTCTCTCCTGCCAGCTTGTATTCAACATGATTAACTCAAATTATAAACACCGTATTTATTTCATCTTTTGTGTTGAGTTTTGGACAGTAGAAAAACATCAGCAAAATGTGTTTTACAATAGTATATATATATATTAATAATATATATTTTTAATACTGCAGAGACTTCAAAGGTGACTGAACTGTAAATGTAACTTTCTTTACCTTAATGGCAAAATGCCAACCCACAGTCCAACCTATTGTCCTTCATTTCTTCTGTTTTCTTTCAGAAAAAGGTCCTTCCCATTACATTTTAGTAAACACCAGGAGGACTTGGCATGATGCTCGGACGTACTGTAGGTCCACGTACACAGACCTCGCCAGTGTGAGGAACCAGTCTGAGAATAACGACATCTCCTCACTGGTGAAAGGGTACACCTGGATCGGTCTCCACAGAAAGACCTGGGCTAACTGGTCCGACCAGACCCCCACCACCTTCACTAACTGGAACGAGAAACAGCCAAACGTATTTGGGCAGCTGGTGAAATCCTGTGCTGGTGTCAACACAACCACAGGAACGTGGTGGGATGTTGGCTGCCACATGACTAACTATTTCATCTGTCAAAAGGTTTATTCACGTAAGCAACAAACGTTCAAGTTGAAGTTCCAGTCTGAGGCCGACCTGACTGATCCCGCCCTCCAGCAGCAGATGTTAGAGCAGGTACAGTAAGCAAGACTTTTCAATGAGTTTGTTGGAGTTTCAACTTCCCCAGAGATACAAAAAATTGCTTAACTCTCCTAGAAGGGCATCCAGCACTGGCTCCCACACCGTGAATGTGCTAGTCCTGAACAGGGCTTTCTTTAAAGTAACATGTACGTCTACAAATTAACTCAGTAAACTGATGGTACTTTCCTTGGTTTGGAAGTAAGCTTGGTTACTACTGTTAGCCGGCCATGCAAACATTTTCCACTTCCATCAGAGCAAATAAACACGCCGTTAAATTGATTCCTTACAAGTTTGCTCTTTTGTTTCTGGTTTTGGAAAATGTTTTTAAAAAGACACTGGCTCCCCCACAGTGTCTTACCTGTTTTTCAACAGAACAACATTTTCCACAAAAGAAAAAAAACATCAGTTAAACATAGTTTTTACTTTTATTTCTCTACAGCTGCATGCTAAACTGGAGAAACATGGGTTATCAGACTTTAAACTCCGCTGGACCCAGACGGATGGGCAGGCTTTTCACAAAGAGCAAAAGAAGAAGAAAGATGAAGGTACTTTTTGTATTTTCTAAATAGGGGAGATATTCTCATGGGTTCATTGCTTTGATTAAAAATCTAAAGCATTAGTTGGATGGTTTGTAAAATACAATTTTTCACTTTCTTGCTGAAAGTTAGATGAGAAGATCAATAGCACTCATAATTGTTCAGTCAGTATAAGCAGCAGGTAAGTGTAGCTTAGCACAGAGACTGGAAACAGGGGGAAACAGCTAGCATATGCCTGGCCAATTACACAAACAAGATATGATAATTAATGAGATGCTGCAATGCAAATTGTGTTACTTTTGGAAAGAGCGATATTGATCTTTTTATCTAACTCTCCACTCTCCAACAGACAATAATTGTTTTTCCCAAAATGTCAAACTATTACTTTAAACCACATGTATGACTTACCTTGTTTGTCTTTTTCTAGGGTCGGGCGGCTGAGTGGTCATTGTGCGTAACTGCAACGCAATGTTTCAGTTTGAGTTTCACTCCATATGTTCTACACCATTAGTGGTAAAATAGGTTTCGTTTGGTTGCACGCTGTGTATCTACAGTGCATCGTGTATCATTTGACTGTGTTGTTGCATCACTTGTAGACCATTGCCAATAACTGTTTTATTACTACTTTTTTACTACTGAAAAAGTGAATTTCACAGGATTTACTTTTTCAAGTTTTCTGTTAAAAACTGAACTCTGAGCTTTTGAGTTCAGAGCAGTGACGTTTGAAATATATAAACATGTTTTATGAGAGCTTGCTGAGTCCTTTGAAATGTATAAACTTTTATGCTTAATGTTTTGGAGGTTTTTCTGGCTTTGAAATATGTGATTATGTTAATGAGCAGCATCACAATTAAAAATATAATACAAATTTAATAAATTGTGTTTTGTGTTTTACCTTTTGTCACAAAGGCCTATATTAAATATGGAATATTTTAAAAAGTCTTTCAATTTGTATTAAAAGACACATACACATATCCCAATTAAAATCTGGTGTGAACTATTGGACGCTGTTATAGAACCTATATCACTTTATGGTTGGTTTCGAGGTCTGGGCTCAAAGATTTTACAAAATGGAACAAACATCAAATTGAGACTCTGCAGGCAGAAGTTTGCCAATTCATTCTCCGCATCCATCAAAAAACACCAAATAATGCATGCAGAGCAGAATTAGGATGGTACTAGAGCATGAATGTCCTCTCTGACATTGTTAAGAGGTTTCTGCATGCACAACAAATCCGGCTGTTTGTAATTAGTGGAGGCCTCACAAAAGTAGACAGGGAGCAGGTGGGCACTCCTTAGAGATCACCTGACAATCAAACTGTCAAATACTGTGACATGTCTCAGAGTAGCTGTATGTGAATACCACTGCTTCTGCTATGTATTACAAACAAACTCAAAACACAGAGCATTCCAGAGCCTCGGGGCCACTGCCTCAAAGGCTCGGTCACCACGGGTCTTAAATCGTGTGCGTGGGACCGACAGAAGACCTCGAGCGTTTGACCTGAGAGTGCGAGCGGGTGAATAGGGGCGAAGTAGATCAGCTACATAAGTCGGAGCCTGACCGTGAAGTGCTCTGTAAGTGATGGTGAGAATTTTGAAGTGTATCCTAGAAGCTACAGGGAGCCAGTGGAGAGATCGGAGTACGGGGGTGACAGCGTTTTGGATGACCTGCAGACGGTTAAGAGCAGATGCACTGAGTGATGTAAAAAGTGAGTTGCAGTAGTCAATGCGTGAAGAGATAAATGTGTGTATGATCATCTCTAAATCAGGTGTTGATACTACAGATCTTAGTTTACTGATATTTCTTAGATGGAAGAAACATGACCTGGACAGAATTATAGCCGAGCTGTTCATATCTTTATGAAACATACTGACAGTGGTAACAAAGTTATTGCCAAAGCCAAATGTTTTCAGAGACTGTAAAATAAATGTTTGTTAGATTGTGTCAAAGGTCTTTTAAAATAAACAAAATAAGAGTCTTAGACTTAAACTGCATCTGTATAATCCAACAAATCTAAAACGATCCTTGTGTTACAACTAATATGTAGATTATTCATGAATCCTGTTATAAATAATAATGGGATCCAGCCCTTTCTCGAATCACTTTGCATATATTCAGGCCAAACTCGTACAATCTATTGTTAAAAGAGTTTTGCCGTTGTATTAATAAAGGGTCTTTATTGGGTTTGGGGATAACACATGTTATGATTTGTTTGATCATCGTTCCCATCTCTCCCGGACTGATACAATCTTTGTACATTCAGATTAATGGATTTTGAATAAATTCCCACGGTGCATTTACAATTCTAAAGAAAGACCATTATTAGCCTGGATCAGTCTTTCTTCATTGAAAATAATGCCTCTTTGATTTGATTAGCTGTCAAGTGAGAGTCACACATAGATTTAAGTTCTTCATCAATTGAGGGGATATAGGTAGACGTTTTTTCCAGATAACTTAAATTGTTTGCATTACATTGGGATTCATATAACTTTCATAAAATGCTGTGACAAAATTGGAGATTGACTTTGTATCTGTGGAGGAAGCACCGTCAATATTAAGGACAGTTAATCATTTCCTTTAAAGAAGAGGTGTGTTCTTTTCCCCTTCCTAGAGGATGCAAAACACACACACACACACACACAGAAGCCATCTGTGGCCATCTTGACAGACGAGTTCAATTTATCGGCTCGTGCTAAGGTCGGATGGGGAAAGGACAAGTTATCGCGCTGGGTTCCAGGCATTCAGGCTTTCCAGATGTTCCCCTCCCAAAAAAAAGAAAGTTGCAGATACAGAATCATTCAATCAAATCATTGTAGTTTCTTAATAATATACTTCTTGGCCATCCCAAAAGGGGAATACTACAAAAAAAAAGCTGCAGCCGCTTCGATAGTCTCATGTAAACATCGAAAGCTTTTTTTATTTTGGTCAAACCTAAAAACAAATGGCATTGACTTTAAAAATAACACAGTCACTCAGCATCAGCTTCAACCCAGCATCCTAGCGACCTCAAAGTAATCTGTACATTATGAAAGACCCTCTGGGGAGTGGTAGAGCAGAGAAACTAAATTCTGCATGGTGTAGGAATAGGAGTGTTGTGCTCTGAGATGAGCAACATGCTCCTTGGGAAAAGAAGAAAAAAAAAAACATTGGATCATTTCACACACAAGAACCTCATTCACGGAGCAAATGTGCTGTTTTTCTGGAGCAGTTGCGATTTAAACCAATGGTTTTCACTGAGAATTGTAAACCTGCTTTGCGTGTGCCCCTCAGTTCTATCAGGTAATGCCATCATGGACTAAATCGGACCTTTCATTTCAATTACGAATTGATGACTTATTACTTGTCTTTGTTGTAATGTTACCGTAATACAGTTGCATTTCAAAAGTCAACAAACAACCGGCCTTTACGTTGGTTTTTTTCTGTCACACATTCCTTCCTTTTGAATTTTGAGCTCGGTGAGATCATCATAGACTGAATATTCTCTGTTTTCCATTTTAATAAAAAGCGACAACCCATAGTACAAATACAGCATGTAGAGCACTAATGACAACGGGGGTAAATAAAGAGATCCAGAAGGACAAACACCAAACTCCATGATTAAGACAGTGTTGCCAATAATGTTGAAAATAGTGTTAAGACTGGAGTAGTTTGCAACTTGTTTCCAAACACTGGCATGACGACAACTTTAAAGACAATGCCGCCCGGCTAAGAGAAGGTATGGGGATTAATAGAGTCTGCTCTGTCAGATGTCCATTCATCAACTGAGTTAATTGACACTAATTAAGTGAAACAGCATCTCTATCAGATGGAGAGGTCCGACCCTAGGCTGTTTACTGATGTGTTGATTTCGACCGTCCAAATGCCTCAAATGACCTTTCCGCACACCTAAGTTGCTTTCAAGTGGCCATGACGATAAATATGATTGCCTAGTTCTGATTGATTGCTGCTCAAGGGGCTATGGATTGGTCATTAGTGACTGTATTCAGAGCATGGCCTCTATCACGTAGAGATGAGCTAGTTAGCTGCAAGACCCTGGAAACGATGTCGCAAAACCTCAGTGGAAAAGGTCAGTGCAGTCTTCGCCTCCAACAGGGTCGACCCCGGACAGTTCTAATCAAGACACGTGTGCAACGTCACACAACTTCAACATAACATATGCATTATAACTCGTTGTGATTCCTCCCTGCTTATAGTGGGAAACCACGTGTACAAGGTTCAGTTCATTGCCACAGACCTGCATATTTCTGGATATTTGCAATTAATGAATATACTTGAGCTTTAGGGCTGTGCAATATGAGGGAAACATGCAGTTGAATGTGGCGATAACGATACTTATTCTGCTATAATTGCTTGTTGAACTGAAAAAAAAAATTATAATAATGTCCAGCGTTCATTTATTGAATAATTTCACCATTGAACTGAACACAAAAGGCCCCATTTAAAAAAAGAATAAATGATATTGTGCCCTATTCTGCATATGGTGCTTTGACTTTGATTTATTTGTATATGTGCAGACTTTTGTGTCAGTATCTATTCACATTGCGTCTATTTCACAGACTTCTCATGGGTCTAATTTGCATTTGTCCTTTGGCTGTTGTGATTGACAGGCATGTGACGAGCCAATAGTGTGATGGATATCTCTGCACTATTGGGAAATCTGGAAATTTGACGTGTTATGGTGACACTTTAATTGTGCCATTCAGACTTTTGGGAGTGTGCTGCTGAAGGTGCTGGGGATTTCATCATTGTGACTTATATTCCTGCCAAAATAGTCCTGAAAAGCAGACACCTTTCTGGGTCCTTTCAGTTCTGCTGCTCAGCTGCGTTACCAGGGGAAGCAGAGGATTTTTGTTTCATTCACAGTTGCTCTCTGACCTTGTGGATGAATTAACTGCAAACGCAGTTAAATATAATTGAATGCTACACGTATTAATTAAGCTTTCTTGACAACCTTGAGCCATCTTTTACAACCACAGTGAACTACTTGAGTAATTCATATACTTTCAAGAACAGGATAATTTAGTTATCCTGATAGAAGCAAAACTCGTCTTGTTATTTGTCCTGATTTGACAAAATACCGGTATAAATTCGCGGGCTCTCTCTCCAGGCTGTCTGCCAGAGTCAGAGCAGGTGACATCAGTCAATGGCAAGATTTAAATCACAGGAAAAGATATAATAGCCCCGGTGAAGTCACAAAAAGTTGAAACGGCAGTGGCAATCTCCGTCAGTGAATCTCCGTCTTCTCACGGCCTGAAAATTTCTTTAAATCGATTTCAAAACTTCTAACTTTCAAATCTGAAAGTCAAAATCGAGGGGCCTGTCTTACAAAACAAAATTAATAGGTTAGCTAGCCGTCTCTGCACAGCTGAACTCCGGCTTTTCCCTCTCTCAATGGCGGTAGAGACTCACTGTTAACTGGAAGCAATCCCCATGGTGACATCTGCTGCACAGCTACCTTTATTTGGAGTAGTTGAGGCTACGAAGTCGTCCCTACTCATCAGTCAGATCCCTGACGGTCACAGGTATGGACATTTTTATACTGTTTTCTCTAGTAGTCCTCTCTATCCGAAGCAGCAGAAACAGTTGGCTAATACATGTTTCTGTTCTTCGTTTTTGCTAATATGAACTCATTGTAATTGTTTGTAAACAACAATATAGTAATCCATATATAATGTACAAATAACATGACACACAGGATAATTATGTTTAACCTTTCCACAGTTTTTGCTGTAACAGAGCTCGGTGATACATAGTCCTTTGTTAACCAAGCCAGATGATACATAATCTTGGTTTAACAAAACCAGGTATTACATAAGTATGGGTTAACAAAGACATGATGCATAATCCTGGGTATGTTGAGGTAGGTGATACATAATAAACCGAGCCAGACGACAACAAAGCCATATGAGGAATTATCCTTGGTTTAGATTAAACTGCCAGCCTCAAAGAAAATATCATGAATATGTTGAACCTGGTACAGGAGACAGATTGTGCTGTATTTCAGTTTCTTACTTTTGCTTAATGGGTTTCTTGTCTTTAGGCCAACATCAGCAAAAGTGCCGGATGTATTAACATTTTATATTCGTCAAGGTGACACAGTCATTGTGCCTGAACATAATGGCATGTGTGTATTAGCATTAGTATGTCGGTGTCCATTTGTTCTTTTCTCATTGTATCCGTTACATTCTGCACGCTTGGCTTACTGTGAAATGATCTATAGGACTGCTGTTATTTAATCATCACATTTATTTTTGCTGTGACCTTTCCAAAGGAGAGTTTGTCTTTTATTATGCTGGCACTCACTCCCGCCTAGCTTGCTCCCTAGATCCTGCACATTATTAGTCATTAAATGCATTCAGGTATTTGTGCCATTCACCTTAGTGCCCCCCTAAAAACAACCAATTAAGGGTAACGGACAAATGTATAACTGCATTTGTTTATTGTGTGTGTATGCGCCATGGTGAGTGTGTGATTTCTTGTGCACGCACGTGCAGATCCGTCATTTGATAGCTGTCCTCTGTATTATGTACTGAACGAGAGCTCACTTTTCAGAGGACGTGGCGTAACGTTGTGTTCTTGCTTTTTTGCTCCTCTGACCTCATCACCATCTCTGTTACGGACGGTTTGTTCTGGACCCAAACGCAGACACTGGGACAGCAGAGTTGGTGAAAAATGGGTTTTTATTTTGCTTGTCTGTGGAGCATGCAGGTGGGGCAAGCAGGTGAGGCAGCGAGACAGTGTGTGCGGCGGCGGCGTCTGGGCAGCGACCTGGCACAGGAATCGCTGAGGCAGAGAGAAAACACAAGTTAGTTGAAAATGTTGCTCTAGGACGAAGCCGGGCCGAGGTCGCCGCTACCGCTGAGCTGAAGGAACAATCTGGCGACGAGACTGCAGGAAGCCGGGGTATTTAAGCTGAAGGTGATGATGATGTAATTGTTGTCAGGTGAGGAGATGAGCCCAGGTGCCGGATGATTGCAGTCGCACTCAAGCCACACACACACACACACACCCACACACACAGAGGGGAGACAAGCTGAGGTCACAGCGGAGCCGTGACAATCTCACTGCATCATTTCACCCTATATGGGCGCCTGTTTGGCTGTCGGAGCTCCTTGGTGGTCTGTGGTCTGTGTATATATGTATACCTGGTACATAATATTTACAGGTGTCTTGTAATTGGACTGCGATGTTACCTGTGTGTATAATTGGGTTATGATGCTTAAATGTGCCACCACTTTACCCTAGTAATCAGGTGTACAATGCAGTTTTGTGTAAACATAGTTGTTGTGTGTCGCACTGGATGATAACATCCATTACAAGTTTAAATATTAGAGTTTTCATGTTACTGGAAGAGTTGGTTTGCCAGATAATAACGGGATAGCTGATTAGCTTAGATGTCCTTGAGGATCTACAAAGTTCCCCCCTAAACTGCTCTGACATCGCACAAGACAGCATGTCCCTCACAGTGGGACGTTAAGGCAAATTGCTCATCACACGCTGTGCAATATGACTATATCAACCAAATTGCTACAAAGTGATTCAATTGTAATGGCTTGTTGTTTTTTTTACATCCCATCGGTCATCTGCTTTAAGGAGTTTTGCTTTTGAAAGTCTCAATTTTAGATTGATTAATTTTAGACTTTTTTTTATCGAAACTGCTCATTATAGTCCTACGTTTTTCTCTGAAGCAGTTTTTTTCCTCCACAAGGAGCTCAGAGAAACATACATGGCAGCTCAAAGCTAAACACTGAGGGCCTCGTCCTGGAGTTTAAGGACATAACAGATTGATTCTCTCAATCTGGGATAAAACATAAATATTTGACAGACAATGAGTTATCAGAGGACTTCATCATAGATTAGGCTGTTGAGTCAGCTAGAATATGGCTTTACCCTCTACCACTTGTATCATAAATAGGGCAAGCGGCTGTAATATTGCAGGAGAAATAACGGCAGAAAAGCGTTCAGCTGGAATAGATGGCCATCTGAAGAAGCCCCTGGCTATGGGAAACAGAATGCCGCCTGGTGAAAGTACGCCCTCCGAGCTTCGGCCAATCTGTCACCTTGCATACTGCCTCCTGTTGTGGCTCACTATCTGTCTTTCTCTCCGTCGCTCTCTTTTACCCACCGACTTACTTCTCCATCCTGCCCGCTGCTCTACCGTCTGCAGGGTCTATTTCTGTCCAGTTCACTGAGATGCAAGCAGGTTGGAGAGACTCTATCATAGCCTCCAGTGTTCTGCATCGAGGGAGTCCAGCAGGCAATGTGCCCCAGTTTGCTGCAAGCTGTCCCAGAGGTTTTTCCCTGCTTATTTTTGCTTTATGTAGCATTTATTTGTATTTATCAATCTGTGGCTTTGGTCTCTCTTATGTGTGAGTTGTTTGACAACATATATCTTTGATATAAATTGTCTGTTAAATGATGCTGTGGAATACATATTTTGTACTAATGCTTCTAATTCTAGTCTCTTGGCAATATATCTTAAATCATACTTTCACAATAATTTGGTGAGTTTTTGGTGGGAAAATGCCACATTCTTTCCATTCGTAAAGCACTTCTTTCACTCATAACTCCTGAACAGAACCTGCCGCTGGTAAACTGTTACGTTGTAACGCACTTAATAATAAAAAGGATAAGAAACATTTTTATAATTCTATCCAGTTAGTATTGCGAGGTCTTGCCCTCTAAATTTTAAAGGCTTTTGTGGCATGAACATAAATGGAGTCAATTACTGTGATATACTGTGTCTAAATTTGGAAGCTGGGGCTCTCCTCTTCAAGGCACAACAGGAAGAATGTGAACCGGAGGCTCCCACGGGTAAGAAAACATCTGCCAGCCAAAACAGGGGGTAGGGGGCGAGCATCTCCTCTGGGCATGGAAATACAGTATTTAGGCCTGCAGGTCTGACACAGAGCTCCACTGCTGCTCACTCATCACTAATGTTTGGAAGACATGGTTGCTGCTGTGTGCAGATGACTTTCTTTACTTTTCCCGATTGGCACAGTGCAGAGGCCGTCGCTGCTCTTTTTCTGTGAACCTGTAGTATTCTCATTTGAAGTATAACAAATAGAAAAATAGGAGAAAGATAAAGACACAAAGAAGAGAGGGTGCAGACGAGCTGATACAAGTATAAAGTACCTTTTTCAGGTAAAGGCTTCAGGTAAAAGTTTTTCCTCAACAAAATATTTTACGTTCATCATTAGATTTTAAAGAGCTATTAATACTGTAATACGCCCGCTAATTGCCAGTGAGACTGTTTTATGTATTACTTCTTCACTGTAGTGCTGCATAAAATATCTTATAAATTGCTGTTTTCACCTGAAAAACAACTGCAGTCTAATATTTTATATTCTGTTTTGCTCACGCACACTCTTCAATCGTGAGATTATTAAAAACCTTAGAGCAGCACACAGCGTGGCCTGCAAATGTCCTCATTTCCCTCTGTCCTATCATATTTAGCACTCCACTGAATCTGCTACTCTCTCTCTCTCTCTCTCTCTCTCTCTCTCTCTCTCTCTCTCTCTCTCTCTCTCTCGCTCTCTCTCTCTCTCTCTCTCTCTGGTTTTTGAACATGCAGCCATTCCCTGATAAAGGCACAGAATTAGCTGCAGTTATGGTCAGTTTTTGTTGTTCACATGCATTTGCTGAACATTTTTTTTCTCTCAGGGAATCAGAATGATAATGCAAAACAAAAAGTCAATACTGTCTGAGTACAGCTTTTTTTTTGCAGCAGCAGCAGCCCTACAGAACAACAGAACTAAATTACAACAAGTTTCTGGGGGACATTAAAGGAGCTGCACTTAATATTCCTGTGACCCTGCAATGATCATCATCAAAGAAAAAAAGTACTTCTGAGGCACTAGAAATGTAATTACATTCATCAAAGATAATGGCAGTTCTAGATAATTGGAGTTGTGTTAAACTTCACAGAGAATATATTAGAACAGAAGTGAAGGGCGACATGGCAGTGAACGATTTAGGCTGTGCACCTCATTGTACAGATTCAAATAGTCTACATAGACATACGGTTAGATTTTGGAGAGGATCTGTGAGAGAGGCTATCGTCAGTGCAGTTATATATAAATCCCGATTGTTCGCAGAAGTAAGCAAGCTGCCTGGAGTTTGATTATTTCAATCAAATATACCATGCAAGTTATTCCTGGGCTTAATTGACCAGTCCACTTTCCACAGCACTCTCGTGTCCAGACTGTGGAGGTTGGACAAAAGTGCCATCCATTTCTTTATTTGAATTCCTAATTACTAATTGGTCTTTCAAGTACAGCTGAGACATGGTGCTTGAAAGAATAGTCTTTAAAATAGTAATTACATAACGGAACAATGATGAAAAAGGTGGTGACACCGTATAGTGTAAGGTTAACCTCACATGAGGGTTAAAGTTCAATATTTTGCTTAATACTGTATGTTACTTGCCGAACAACATGGCACATGCTGACCTTCATGTGTAATCGTTTAAAGACACGGCCTCTGTGTCACAGTGGACCCATTCTCTTGGTTTTTATGAGAGATGGAGTGGATTCTCCATCAACGGTCTTTCAGGTCTTCGCGCTTGCGCTCGTAAAAGCTTGTTCCGACAAGGTGACAAGCGCCATGAATCCCTGTTTATGAAACTAACCAGACCCCTGTTACGCCGTTTGCTGTTCAAAAAGCCATTTTATTATCTCAACATGAAATATTCTTCATTTATCACTGCTTCATTACAGTTGGCCTCTGTCTGACTCGCAGAATGTTTCTTTCAGCTTTGCAGCCGCTCGCTTTCTAGCAGATTTGCTGGTAACAAATTGCTGCTTCCCACATGAACGGTCGTGGCTTTGAAGATACAAATGTAAGCTTTTAAAATGTTGAGCTAGTAGTACCAGGAAAAGCATTAAGTGGCACCGCTTTAGAATTTCATAATAAGTAGAAACAGTGTTTCATTCCCAATAAAGACGATTTCACCATCCATTTTCTTAAAGTGAAAAGGACGGGGATGTACTATGATATAATGGGCCTGCGAATGCCCTCATTTCCCACTGTCCTGTCATATTTTGCAGTCCACTGAATCTGCTACACTATTCTCTCGCCTAGCCATTCCCTGACAAAGGCACAAAATTAGCTGTGGTAAAAATCTGTTTTTGTTGTTCATGTGCATTTTCGGAACATGACAAGAAGTGAATACTTTTTTAGTCTGTGGTTTAGACCTACACATTGAGGCAACTCAAGCAAATGTAGAAACCCCCTTACCAATTTTGAATGGAGTATGTGGCATGAAGAAACACGCTGTAAACACAGAAAATCAAATACGGAGAGTCAAACAGTAAAGTGGAACTAAGTTACAACACAATAAAGGTTTCTGGGGGACGTGAAAAACTGCTGGGATTAGTAGAAGGCTTTCTCTCTAGATGTAAAGCCAAAATATGGGATTCATTTTATCTGTTAAAAAAAACACAAAGAACTGTGGAATCACAAGTCATAACAAGAACTGCAATCCCAAATGAGTATCCTTTCAAAATATGACAAAGAGCCCCCGTGTGAAATGTTAAGAAATGTGATTTGCATAAAACATCACAGATTCAGTGGCTGTATGTCTTTCAGTCTTTTGTTTCTTATGTTCAGTTTGCATTTCCTATTTTTGGTTTTGCATTCTTAGTTTTTCTGAGGTCTTTAAGTTAGTGTGGTTATTCTGTCTGGTGGCGGGAGCACAGAAATGCAATGCCATCATTATATTTGGCCTTTGTCCGACTCGCAGCCTGTTTCTTTCCGTTTTGCACCTGCTTGCTTTTTGGCAGAGTTGCTTGAAACAAATTGTCTGACAAAAGGCAGCTGCGTATTTTGCAGCTCTAGCTGTTGTTACCATGTGGGATGTAGATGGATTGAGCATGCTAACTGAGTAGTTTTACTTCATCTATTTCCATTAATTGTTTAATACGAAAACATTTATTTTATAACTGTTCTGTTAATTCCTATGGGACGTTTCCAAGGCTGACTTTGCAACCACAAGCCTGCTCCTCATACCATGAATATCATCGAGGAACACACAGTATGTATGTCAATTCAGCGGGACAGATTGAGATTGTATGGATACACTCAGTAGTACACACAGTAATGCATTTTCTTCAACCGCTGCTATTATTATAGGCGCCAATATCAATCTAACAGCCCTGGTTGTAAAGACCCAGAAGCAAAAAGGTGTTGGTATTTGGGAAATTCTGTTTTTGTTATGTCTGGGGATTGTGCAAAAAGCACATATGTGGCACAAGGAAGGCAGCAAGATATTATCTGCTGTTTGCTACTAGAGCTTATTGCAAGAGAGCCTAACAGAGTAGGAAACGAAGATTGGATACATGTATTGTAAAATAGGCTTAATTAACTGCTGTAATTGAGAGATGCAGCCAGACAGAACATGTAATTTGCTATTTTAATGGAGTACACAAAACGAAGCAATTATCAAGTGCTTTAAAATAATAAAATGTGAAAGAGAATGAACTTCAAGGTGACGCCAGGTTGATGATATCGATGTATGAGGGTTGACTGCATAATGAGAGATAGCCGTTCAAGTAACAACCGCAGAGACCAGTGGCACATTCTCCATTTGTTTTTTAATCACATGTGCCTCCAGCACATCATCGGGACTGGAAATACCTGAGGAATCAACAGGAACCTGTTGCTGAAAAAATAACCTCCTTCCTGCCTTCCTGATTGCACAGAGCAGTGCAATCAGGAAGGTTTTTTTGTGAACCCCAAGGGATTTTCTAGAGGAAGTGAAAAACACCCCCCCAAAAAAACCACCTTAAACTGAGGATGACTGTGCACTTAGTCTTCAGCAGAAAGTGTCACACATATGGATGGGTGTGCATGCATACTGATGTGTTTCTGCCAGTGGCTGTTTGATGCGAGACCAAAGCAATTCACGTGGGAGCGCTGGTGTAGATAATATACATTTTCTATTTTAACAAGCAGTGCGTAAAGGCACGTCGAGGTTGACTGTTCTCCTAGTGACTTGCGAATAGCGTTCGATTTACCTGGCTCTTTATAGTTCCTGTACCTAAGATCACATTACATTACAGTCATTTAGCAGACGCTTTTATCCAAAGCGACTTACAATTCAGATTCTATTCATACACAGTAGGCACAGCTACGGGAGCAATTTTGGGGTTAAGTGTCTTGCTCAAGGACACATCGACATGCGACTGGCAGAGCCGGAACTTGGGATCGAACTGCCGATCCTCTGATTGAAGGACGGCCCTGCTCTCCACTTAGCCACAGTCTCCCAAGATCGTCCATGCTTATGGTGTACTCTGGCAGCATTCTTTATACACTCATGGGCTTCATATCATATCGGATGTGGGTGGTCAGATGAGTGGTTTACTTGCAGAGTCTCTAAGCTCTGTGCCATGTTTCTGAACTCCTTTTGTGGTCCTCTCTCTGTTCATCAGCTGTGGGGAAGAGCGCTTAGCCACCGCGGTGGTGAGGTGGACTGGTTTACTCTCGAGGAGAACTTGGACTGCATATCTAAAAATCCTAATCACATACTTAAATTGTAGACATAAACTTGACATCATTCTTCATGAAACTCATACCCTCTCAAATCAGCAATCTGTCCTTATGGAATCATTTGTGCATATGTACTGGGAGTGCCCTAGGATGGACTTATAAAGTAGTATCAGATTTACTGGGTTTGAATATACCTTGTCCCTGTCCAAGGCAGGGACAATACCTCATCACTGGATCTGTCGACCTCCAAATCTCATATTTTCTTTGCAGGTCTTACAGCAGCAAAACAAAATTTAGCTCAAAGATGGAATCCTTCTCATTCACTATCACAATGGCTGTTTTCTTAATATACTATACATGAAATAAACTATAGCCAGAATGCATAGGGCTAGAGGTGGGACTATTCAGGCATGGGCCTCTACAGAATCAAATGTTAAACAGCTGCTGGCTTGAATACATGCATTCATTATGTCTATAATTACTATAATAATTGCTGTATCGTTGTAAAACTATGAATCTATGTACTATGTAGTGTAGAACTATTGTGGGAAGGGAGGGGAGAAGCATGGTTTGGGGCCAGGGATGACCTTTCTTGGTCCTATGGGGGTAGTTACACTCGATTCTTTTTATTTTTTCTGAAATAAAACCATTCTTAATTCAATGGCATGATGTTCTTTCAGCCTACCATTGTTGAAACAGAGCAGTCAATATTGGTATCGAGCGCAACAAGTTAGTGGATTGCCATGTGTTTGAATGCACCACGGATGTATGACGAGAACTGGACACAGCATCGGAGGCGGTGCCCCGTTCATTCCTATGACAGTGGCTCAGTGGCACATGAAGCAAAAACAGTGTGACTAACATTCAGATTTAATTCAGATTGGGAAACAATGGTGTGATTATAAAAAACAAGTGGTGAATTGGCATTTAAAATGGTCTATACACACCTCTAATACATTGTCATGTACCCCCGTCCGTGTTCAGATGATAGAACCCGTGTTATCCCGAGAGAGGAATGAATCATCAGGGACCTTCATTGTGCCTTTGTCTTCCTATTATAAAGGGAACTATCATTATCAGCCCTGGTAGAGAGAAGACAAATGTGAGTCTCTGAGTCTCTTGCAACAGAGTGATGTTGCACCTAAATGCTGATGTGCTGGCATGTAATAAATTGACTTTAACAATGTTTATTAATGGTTAAGATTGTGGTGGTGGTGGTGGGGGCGGCGGTATACCTGTCCTGATCAGCACTGTGGGGTGAGAGACCTAACAGCCTGGGGAACATAAAGAGACCATGATACCTGTCGGGTAGTCATCAGCACTGAGTTACTGCAAAGTTCAGCCGTAGCCACTGGAAACGCTGCACCTCTTCACAGAATAGGTGTGTAGAAAGGGCATCCATTCTCATTTACTGTAGGCTAAAGTGTGAAAGGATCAATACAATGCAATTGGAAATCTGCAGAGCTTATGAAACCCAATTTATAGCGTCTATATTATACTCCACATGCAGCCAGGTGTGTGTAAACGAAATCATTAGGTTGAGTCTATGTGTTGGGAGACATTTCTTACTGAAGCTCTCTTTTAAATTGACAATTGTATGATTGTAACACACATACTGAAATTGTCTTTTGTGTTATGTTAAGGAGAAGGGATGTTTGATTAACAGTGAGCTTGAAGGATGCTTTGAGAAAACCAAATGCTACTATTACCGGTATATAACATTTCTTTCCTCAATAAATTGGAGAGTTCAACACAATTCCCTCCTGGGAAATTGCTTCTGACCTCCTCTGTTGCTGCTTAATACAGCAAAAGGCAGCTTTCAGTCTCTGCAGAGAATGAAAAGGATTGGTATAATATACAGAGGAGCCAAGTAGCCATTTGATTAAGAACCACTTTTTTCTTTCCAATTCTGAGTCTCTGGATCCGTAGGCAAACATTTTACACTCGATCAAATGTCAAATGATGTGGAGACTGAAAAGTCTCAGTATTTTCTCTCTTTCGTCCTTTGAGGCAATGGCATCATATGACCAAATGAAAGTCCTTCTACTTGGAAAAGGAATCAAAGTATTAGGCCTACAACTAATGTTTTTTTTTATTATTATTGAATAATCAGCAGATTATTGTTTTGATTGCTAGTAATCATGGGTATTAAATGTTAAATATTCTGACCACAGTAACAATCCAAAACATTAAGATATTTAATATTCTTTCACATGTGACAAAGAAAAGTACCAAATTGTAACATTTGAGAAGATGAAAAATGAACAGATTAAAATATTTGTTTTGATTAATCAATTTATTAAAATTGTCTTTCTGTCAACATATCGGTTAATCTACCAATATTTGGGTCTAATTCGTCTTGAGGTTTGTTGAGATACGTCTTGAGATTAGTTGAAATATTGAAAATGAAATAATTAGTTTAATATTCTTTTGTTTTAAAGAGCAGTTGGTTAATAACAAAGTCCACCGTTCACCGTGTATTCATCCGAGGTTTATGTAACATGGGGAAGGCTATGTGTTCGCTTGATCTGCTCAATCAATTAAAAATACATTAACAGTCTTATTCCTGAATTTTACTTAACCAAACATTTTTGATTAATTATCCCACCAATCAAATCCTTGTGATTTTCTATTATCCCCCATTGCAGGCTTGGAAGAAGACTCTTCACTTTTGTAGTCAGAATAGGATATCAAAGCACCAACATTGAAATATTTTGTTGAAGAGGGAGAGTAATTACAGTTAATTGCTAGTGTGAGGGCAGCCTGTGGATGGCAGATGATGATGTTGAAAAGAGCATCAACTGGTAATAAACAAGCTGAGATGAGGACAGAAGACTGAGAGATATAAGTCTCTGTACCAAAAACTAATAAAATGCTTATATGTGGTACAAATTGTATGACATGTGTTCTCAAAGCATCCCAAAACGTCACAATATGCTATATGTAGGGCCAAGTGTTAACTTGCACACGAAGAAAATAAGTGACTGTTAAAAGTTAGGCCAGGTCTTTTGAATAAAACTCAAGGAAAAGATCACCTTGAAGATGGATTCATAAATATATAACTCCGGGGTTATAGATCATAGCTTCTTCCCTTCTGTTTCCAACCAGATACTGCTCTGCAATTAATAATCACAACAGTGGAAGGACACGAAATAAACAACATTGTCTGCAACTGCAACCGAATCTGCATATTGGCAGACACTCGTATTGAAAGTTATTATTCATTGTGTTCTCGTGGTTCAGTTATGGAGACAGAAATAGATCAAATTGAGTTCTTGGAAGGTAACCTGTCCAGCTACTGCCAAACCAAACACCTAATAACAGGTTTCTGAGAATTATAATATTCCCCATATGTCTCTAAGTTCAATTACTATTTCTCTCACTTCCGTGCTGTCCTCAAATGTGTCATTGTCTTGGCTGCGGAGCCTCCCACAATGAGCCGAGATTAAAAAAAACTCATTCTCCACATACCATTTCTACTTCATTAGCTTCGGCCTAATCTGTAAACTACAGCTGAGACGGGGACGCTGTGTCAGCCAGCCCCTGTCATGTACCTGCCACAACCACTGAGGAGTTCTGGAGGTGTGTGTGTGTGTGTGTGTGTGTGTGTGTGTGTGTGTGTGTGTGTGTGTGTGTGTGTGTGTGTGTGTGTGTGTGTGTGTGTGTGTGTGTGTGTGTGTGTGTGTGTGTGTGTGTGTGTCTCAGTGCTGGGGCTCACACATACAGTGACGCATGCTCCTTATATATGAGGCAATCCAGATGATGTCACATAGTTTGTCCGTTTGAATGTGTCTGTACACATGTGAGCGACGGGAGACGGAGGCAGGACTGTGTTTGCAGTCTGATGGCATAATATGCTAATTAGACTGCCACATGTTATTCTTGAGATATTCATGAGTGCACACCAGATTGTTTTTCTCTTTACTGGACTGCATGTGTTTGTCTTTCTCTAAACACAAACAAGATGATTGGCAAATTTCTGCAGCCTTGCAGAAAGGCTTTTGTTATGAATATAACTTATTCAGCTTATAACAGCTGTAAATGACGTTTATAGTGTGACAATGTGAAAGGGGCCGTAATAACCTAAATATCACCTAAATCTGCATCTTTTCCGGGCTTTACGGAGCTTAATAGTGAGTTTTAGCTCATTGTTGTCGCAACTTCCCAGTTTTTTGACTGCAGCAGGCTAACCACTGTACACTACCTGCTCAGCACCAAACAGCAAACAGGCACTGTTTTCTGGTCAACATAGTGGAGCATTTAGCAGATAAAGAGACAGACATTTCCGTCATTTGATGAACTGCAGTTTTCCGCACTACTGCGGCGGATTCCTTTTTTTTTAAGATATTGCGACTTGACTAATGCTGAGCAAGTGAACAAGCCCTACATATTTTGTCTCCAGTTCTAGCAGCAAGAAAAATATTCTTGACGTTCTCTGAAATGACGACAGGTCACGTTTTGTTCTGCACCCTGTTCATTTCCCCATGTTTGATTTGTTTCGTCCTAGTTTTGCCATTCCTCTCCATGGACCGGCTTTTATCGCAGCGGAGGGAGAGGAGAGAGCAAGAAAGTGACAGAGAATGAAGAAGAGATGATCCTTTTCATTTGAATGATCTTCATTTAAATAAACATCTGCTTTGCCAGTCTGTCTTGCCAAGAGCAATGACACAACAGTGAATCAACCCAGTCAATGAAAGCTTTTATATATTAGTCACTCGAAGCAAGTACTGTCTGACTTGGATTAAGAAGTGATGTGTTTTATCCTTCTTGCAGCTTTAACAGCACTTCAATGGAATAAACGGAACAAACGCTCAGTGTTTAGCGCGGGCCACAGTGCCCTCCCCTGCTAACAGTTAAAGAGCGCCACCTAGAGTAACTCAAACTTCACAGACCCAGGAAACACACTTCACACAGCACAGTTTGATTGCAAAATGATGTCTGGGAAGTGTAGTAGAACTGCAGCAATGACTGCTTATGTCTCACACACACACACACCGAACACCTTCAGACACACACACACTAATTGTGGCACAGCCACACGTCTGCTTGGTGATTCACACCTTTTATAGCCCTCCATCCATCTCTGTTTTCCCATTTACCTCACAAAGCTGAGGCATGTTCCCTTCAACCCTTTCTCCTCGTTCACACCTCCTGTCTTGTCACATTCTATTAGCATTCCCTGGTCAAGGGGCCGTATGAAACTGAGGCACACACCTGCCACAGTCAAAGTCCCAAGCCTGTCGCCTCTCAACAGCTCAGTTCAGTTGGGCTCTGGCAGGCTGGGTAGGTGTTTGCTGGGCTGGCTTTCTTTTTTTTGGATTGATGGATAACTGATTGGCTGGCTAGTTCTCCGTGCAGCTTGGGAGCTGGTTATGTAAATGCATCCTGGCTGGCTGAAAAAAATGCCTCCTGCAGGCAAAAGAGTTTCTTACTCCTTTGTCCTTTCTGTCCCTCTTCCTTTCTCTCCGTCGCTCCCTCCTGCCCTCCCCTGCCGAAACTAAACAGCAGCTGCACCAGAGGTAGGAGTGTCAGAAAGTGCCACAACTGTGTTCCTCTCTGTTTTTAGGCAAGTTCCTAGAATAGAACAGCGCTCACAGCGTGTAGAGTGGAAACTAAACCCCAGAGGCTAGCCGGTTCACTGACATCCTCTATTCAGGAGCAGTGGTACTTAAGCTATCTGCTACACACACACACACACACACACACACACACACACACACAAACACATTGGGTATCCTAACAAAAAGGAATGAAAGTGTGCACGCTTGCATCCATAATGGAGCACATGGGCGCACACAATCACTGACTTAACATAAATATTCACTCTCTCACACACTTATTCGCAGAGAGCAACAGATCGTGCCAGATACGATTTCAGTCCTCTTTAATATTGAAGAAAAAAACATCTTTAGAATTATTCATTGATAGCTGCTATTCCAAACTGAAATTAGACTGGAGGCCGATACTAAAACTCCATAGCCAGAATAGGGCCACAGGCTATGTGCAAATTACTCTTTAATTATAACGGGTGATAATACAAACGGGTTTGTAATTAAGGATTTAAAATGCACTTGTCACTCATGCTGATTAACAGCGCTCAGACATTCGGCTCCAACAGAAACTTCATCAGAACATCATTTGAAGGTTTCCTGAGATTTATGTGTTTTTTTGTGACCAAGATATATATACTGAGCGGAACATTTTACAGTTGAAAAAACAACTGGTTAGTTAAACAAAGGGGCTGGGAATTTCTGTAGTGGAATTTCTTGTTTCTTATCGGCCGGCATATATACCAATATATCTGCAATAAGATAATCCTGATTGATACATCAACCTGACAATTTATCAGTCTATTTCCAGTATTACTGCCAGTTGTTTTGGAATGAGTACATCACAAAGTCCTGTTCACAATTCACAGCCAACCATATTAGTTTGCAGAAAAGCACACATTTCATATACTTGTTTTGCCAGAAGTGATGTTTGTAATGCAACGTGTTGGAACCCACTGGCAGCCAGCTATGCTGGGTGTCAACCACATTAAAATGCAAATCCTACGCCGACGCGTTTGGGTTGCTTGTATATAATTCGTATCTGTGTTATGCGTTTGTAGGTGGAGGTGCAAAAGCAGTTTTACATGCCAACAACTGCATCCCACCTCCAGATTTGTATCGACAATTTTCTCTGGTGTCATCCCTCCTCCCTTTCCAGTGGGGGTGATACTACTGTAAGCCCATTTAATGATTAAATGGGTGCAGGCAAGTATAAATCTGCTGGCTCACATGAGTAAAACCTCATAGACGGCAAAGATTACAGCACAGAAAATATGGGGGGGAAGCCTATTTTAAAGATGACAAATGGAAAAACTCTAAAACTGTAAGAATGGCCGATATCTTCAGAAACCCCTCGGTGCTCTTCAGACGTTAACAGCTCTTGTCATGTTATATTGCCCTTCGAAAGGTCACACACAGCAAATTGCCCTGGCACTGGTACGAAAATGGCCAAACAGGGTTTGCTAGACTGACAAAGCAGCATGCCACCACCCTCGGGTCATCTTGCCTTTAATGTGACACAGCAGTGGAGAGTTCTGCTGACTGCACGATGTTTAGGATGCTGACTGACATGCAGACCCTCCCGCTGTATTTGCTACTCAGAGGCTCTGACGTGGGAGATCTCCCCTCCTTCCTGTGAGTCATATACATCCATCCACGCGAGGACATCTGACCCTGTGAGAGGAAATGTGGCTTATGAAATCCTCCAGGTTATTGCACACACGCAATTTAACAACCCAGGGAAACGTCCTGCAGTATGTGTTCTGGTTCTGTGTTATGTGTATATTTTTGTATCTCCAATATATTCCTGCTTATATAAACCTGCAATATATTCCTGCAATATATTCCTGTCCATGATGTGCTTCAAAATGTAGAACAAACAGACTGAAAGCTCCATTTGTACGATTTTTTTAAAACTCATAATGATGAGGATATGCAGTCCATCTCAGCTCTACAGAGATTTTACCTCTTTTGGTTCATTCTTGTGCAGGTTCCTCGCAAATTTGAATCTCACCGACCGATTTTCTATCGCAGCAGACAGCGTTCGCAGCAAAAGAGTTCTTTCTTTCATCATGTGGACAGAAAAAAAGGAGCGCAAATGTTCCTCAGTGTCTGAGGGATGTATGAATACTCAATTTTTGCAAAACACGTGTAAGAACATTTATAAAAGGATAATATGGAGTCAGTGTTCTTCAGGCTTTTGCCCTTCTGCCCTCCATTTTTTTTTCAGCTTTAAGACGATTTCGGTGCTCTTCAAAATGAGTTGATACTATGAATTCCCTCAACAATTTCCTTTTTTATTACAATAAAGGGCTCCATCAGTCCTCTTTACCTCTACGTTGTCATTAATTCTCCCTTCATCCTGTTTTCTTTTGTCTTGCTAGTGGTATCACTTTACACTGAGATGCATTCACAAAGGCAGAAAATGCCTCCTGTGTGTCAAGGAGTACATGTTGTATGCACTAAATTAAAAAAGTCCCTATAATTCTTTTTTGCTTGCCCTCTGTGTGTTTGAGTTGGCACAGAGATTTATGGAAAACATAACAGCCACAAAATTCTTTTCCACATTTCCAGATCATGAAAGTATTATTTTTCTGAATAATTCCACGACCAGGTTTGAGGGTGATAACATCCCGTATGGCTTTGCAGACTGGCACACTTGGACAATTACATACAGGCGTGCAGTTACACAGGGACACGGGCAAAGCTGCAGGCACATGCATATATGGAAACACTCGCTCTCTCGCTGGCAGACACAGACACACTCCTGAAGCTCCATGTGATAAATTGGCTCAATAGTGGCACCCTGCACAGAAGGTCAGGATTCACAGCTGCAGCCTGTTGGACTTGTGGCGACATTAGACAATAAACAAGCGTGTGCTGTCAGGCAATGGTGACAAGATTTCCCATAAAGTTAATCATGAACAATAAAACACTCGTAGTGCTTGTGGCATTGCACTATCCAGCACACCATGCAGCAGATTAAGTATCAAACTATGAAGCGAAACGCTTCGATACATCCCGCAGGAATCAACAGACTGGTGAAAATTAAAAGTTAATATTTTACCACATAGCGCTTTAGGCCTTGAAGGTTTTTTTTCAATTCAGTTTATGCTTTGAGAGAGTTAGGATTCAAGCTAATTGCTCCTCTTGTGAAGCAATTCCTTTTGTATCATGACACTGAAAGTGGGAATAATGGAGGAGTTATATACTGAAGAGTCTGTGAGTTTTGAGTAATGTAATGTTCCATAACAGATCTTACTGGCTTGGTTTTAAGTCTGAAACAGTTCTGCTGTGAGAAGATATGCGAGACGCCTTTATGGTTGTAGTTGTACCAACCACATGTTTGCACACCCACACACAGTCGCTCTCTCTTTTCATTCTCGCTCACACAGAAACATATGCATGAAATACTGAGTCAGAAGTGTATTTCGCGCACACACACACACACACACTTGTCACCTGTGCCCCTCCCCCAATAACCCCATCCCTTCAGAACCTGTGCACATCCATCTGCATAATTGTTCATGATAAAATAGCGAGAGGGAGAAACCCAGGAAGCAATCGCATGAAAACATACATGAATCTATAAATAGCATTTAGCCTACAGCTATTCTCACACATCATATGGCTTCGAAGCCGATTCCAAACCAACCTGTAATGGGAGTGTGATCGACTACCAGAAAGCTGTACTACTTCACTGTTGGAGTCCAGGCTATTTTTCTCAAGGTGAAATTTCTACTTTTCAATCTAAGAGAGAGGGAGAGAGGACACTGCTCTTTTTCTTTGCACTGTAATGTCAGTGTCTATCTTTGACATTCATTTGTGATGTATGAAAGGTGCTTCGGTGCTGTGTGTGTGTGTGTGTGTGTGTGTGTGTGTGTGTGGCGTGCAATTATGGTAACACTAATGGCAAACTCAATCTGTGACGACTCCTCTGTCTTCTCTTATGAAGAAGTGAAGGTTAAATGGTTGGAGGATGTTATAGTCACAGAAGTAGAGGCATTCAAACTAATTTTCTCTTTTACTTAAGGATGCAAAAAGCATTCCCTCTGCCACATACATGCCCGCACACACACACACACACACACGCACACTCAAGCACTTCCACGGAGGCATTCCGCTGTGTAAACAGGTGTCGGAACAATAGGGAGTGGATGAATATGCCTGTTTTGTTTTGCTCTCCTTACGCAGCATCATTTGCATTTTTTAAGATGCACTTAATATCAACTTCTTTTTGACCAAAATAACTCAAGATTGGCACCCTCTTCAATTGTTATCAGATGAGAAGAAAGAGAGAAGACAGTCTCCTGTTTTTATTTTTGTTTTTTGTTTTTGTAGACCATTGACAAGAAAAATTCCATTCACTCTCCTTGTGCTCTATTATAAGAACAGCAGGCAAGTTAAAGCAGCCTGTGTTTTGGACGGTCTCCGGTGGCTCAGTGAGGTTTCATTGATGCCTAGTGAGGCCACTCATGCTAAACTTTGTTGCTATAGTGACGCCTACTGGATGAAAACGGGGACTTCATCCTCACTGTCTTTTAAAGGAGATCTCTGTCTCTGTCTGTATATTTTTTTTAAATAAATAGATAAAAACCTGTGTGTGCCTTTGAATTTACCGTATTGTAAACATTGCATCTCTATAGGATTTAATTTTCCAAACAATTACTGTTAGTCGTTGAGCCGGAATCACTGTCTTCTTGGCAGCAGAGCAATTACGACAATGAAACCCTTCTAATTATCTGACTCATCTGACTTGGTCTATGCATTTGAGAAAAAGTGGGAGAGCTTGATTTAGCGAACAACCCCAAGGATGTGACTGACCCCGACTGAGTCTTTTGCAACAAGCTCTGGTGGCCGAATGGATGACCCAAACCGTGACCCTGTTCCACATCTCGGGTGTCTTCAAACTTCTGAATCCTTCTCCAGCTCATGTTGTTCTCCTTTGCAGTCAGTAGAGACCGTGCACGTACTGTGTATTTATGACATTAATTGTACCGGCGGAGTATCAGACCGCTTCATTTCTCTCTCCGTGTATTTGCAGCCCACTATTGTAATTGCTTTGTCACAGAGCTGCGTGGGCTACGAGGTTTGTCATTGACGGCCTTCTTTTCTTTGAAAACAATAATTCTTTTCACTGTCTAAAACAATCCCCCATATGCCAGAGGCTTACTGTGATGTTTTCCACATTTATTTGATTTGTAACAGGATGGAAATGCCTCTGAATTTGCATTGAAAGTGGAAAAAACCCTTTCAAACTCCAAACTGTTCGTTCAGGCTGACTGCCACATTACAATGAAATAGCCTCTATAGCCTCTTCTGATCTAACTGAAAAACTGAAAACATAGTTACTAGATCCAATTAAGAGAGCATCTCCATCCCCATCATATCTCTGTATAATATTGTTTATAAAATGCCAACACGTATGTCATCAAACTGTCTCTGGAACACATTACTGGTCATATTTTTTACTGAATTTATTAGTCGAGCATTTCTCTCTGCTAGTGATTTCACAAACAGCAGTGTTATGTGTCCTCCCTCAAAATAATACGGTGGCCCTGAGGGTCAAAACACAATGACATTTAACAAAACACAACTTCATTTCAGGAAACACAACATCAGGGCCCTCCGGTGCAACATACAATAGACTATCTTAACCACTTTACCACATCCGCTCAAAGTTTTATTTGAAGAACTTTCTTTCAAAACCAATCAAACGTAGAAATCGGCATCAGTTTAGCGTATGAACGATTCGCTGAGAAGCCTCAGTGGTTTCAGATCGGCATCACATTTGCATTAACGGCTTATTCACGACGTCAAAGCAACTGTGTAAGTGATATAAATGGCCATTTACCAGTGCTTTCAAAAGCTTCTCTGAGGTTTGATTTCACCATAGCTAAGACATGAATCTAAGCATGACTGTGACAGAGAAGCATTACATATGCTGTTAAAGTGCAGATCCTTCTTGTTTATAAGCCTTATTAGTGTGTCTGCCAATGTTCTCTGTGTAAACAGCTGTTGATTAAGTCATTTTACAACACTCCTCAAGAGACTGCTCATAAACAAACCAAAAGATGCCCTTTTTTTTTCTGAAGTTTTTACCTATGAATGAAAGAAACAGAGTTTTTTTCTGAAGTTTTTATCTATGAATGAAAGAAACAAGGTTTTTTGAAGTTTTTATCCTATGAATGAAAGAAACAGAGGTTTTTTCTGAAGTTTTTACCTATGAATGAAGGAAACAAGGTTTTTTGAAGTTTTTATCCTATGAATGAAAGAAACAAGGTTTTTTTTGAAGTTTTCCTATGCATAAAGAACCTCAACTTTGCAGTGACGATTGCATTGTACTAAGATAGCGTCGACGCCCACACCAGAAGGAACATGGGTGGCAAAAATTCAAAATCACCGGAACCAGAGGGTCCGATTGTTGAGTTAATGAGCAGAAACACGGAGAGTCATGTTTAGAATGCCTTCCATACTGGTCAGGGGAGTTTGGGTTTCCAGAAAATGGTTCTTTTTTAAATCTCCTTTTCTTTTGTCTTATGTTTTGATGCTTTTAATGGTTTTATGTGAAGCACTTTGAATTACCTTGTTGTTGAAATGTGCTATACAAATAAACTTGCCTTGCCTTGCCTTGCCTTAACTAATCAAATAATCTTGTGTGTGTCTATATTTGTGCTCCAATCAAACTATATTCTGCCTCATGTGTTCACACCAAAAGCAACAAAGCTGCAAAATGGCCAAGTGTGGCCAGCTATGTGACCGACTTGCAGTTGAAATGTCGCTCGAGCGCTCGTGATATAGTTATGCTGTTAAATAGCACTGGGAAGTGGCTAACAACAAACATGTGTTTCCTCTATTGCATGGATGTAACAGGAACTGGGGGAAAGAGAAGGGGACTGGAAATGTTGAAACAAAAGGTTTTGATTGGTTGATGCTTCGCGCGTCCTTGGAGCGCTCAATAAAGTTGAGGCCAGCTCAACTTTGATTTGGCGCGTCGCAGTGACACGTGTCGGTTGTGAGTTTTGTAGCTTCGTATCACCGGCTTTAATTGAAAATGACTTTTATCCTGTTGCTTTGTTGCTCGTTGTGTGAACGCCTCGTAGACACAAGCAGCTCCCCTTCAGAGAATGACAAAAGGCCTAATCCATAAATGCGTGTCTCATTTAATGTGAGGATTTTAGTGAGATTTAAAAACAGCATTCATGAACGAGGACGAGCACATTTGGACATGCTGCAAACAGTAAAGTCGGCAAAATATGAAGAATATGATTATTGCACCTTGCGTATTCCCATTGAATCTTGTCTACTTTTGACATGTGATTTATGCTTCAATAAAGGTATCTATGACTCATGGTGTTTGCTGTTCATGTGCTCTAATCCATTAGTTCTGAGAAACTGCAAACTATTAAGTGGGCTTATTCTAAATTACAGTTGGGTAAATATTTAAGACTTGAAATGCAAAACACAAAACCAAAGTGAGAAGATTATTTTGGAATTATTAATTATTTGTTGTGTTGGTGAGACAGAGAGTTTCCCAGAAATCAGTGAAACAGAAACAGGCCATCATTTGAGTGTGTTGGTCCGGCGAGATCTTTAGAAGCTTTGGCCGTCCCTCTTTTCCACTAGCCTGCTCTCTCCAAAGACCACACACACACACACACACACACACACACACACACACACACACACACACACACACACACACACACACACACACACCAGAATTATTCTGCATCATGTCCTTGTCTGTAAGGGGAAACCCACAGGGGTTTTGCTTTGTTGGGTTCAGCCCTAGGCTGCATTAGTATCTGTAAACAAGTTTAAAGGAGAACAAATCAGTCGCAGCAGAAAATGCTAATGCTAGTTTTGTGTTCTGAAGAGAATGGAATACACTACACTGAGAATATACTGTGAGATACAAATGTCTAGTTCATTCTACATTTACTGTTGCTGGTTAGCTGAACTCTGCATCTTTGTAGCTGAGCTGTAATGAGGTTTAAGGCGTTTTATGTGTCTGACTTAAATGCCTACAACACAGTGCAACAAACTCCGGTGGCGTAGTGGCGTGAGTCCTGTCACTAAAGTCATGGGTGTGGTCCCACAATGTTCGATACATTTTTAGGAGCATCTTCCTGATTCAGAGTTGCAGCCCCCTCGCTCTCAATCTCTAAATGTACTTATTATTTTGTATGTTTACTGTACATGTGTGGAATTTCACAGAGCAACACACCAAAACATACCTTTGAATCCATTGCATGTGCATTATTATGGGTATTGTGTGTTATGGAAAAGGAAGCGACACAGAAACTGTGGAATACAGAAAATCAATTTGTGCCAAAAAGCAGACTTCCTCAGGCAGAATCTTGAGGCTTATGCTGATGTGTTTGAATAAATAAGGAAAAAAGATGACATTACAGGTATATCAAAGCTAAGCAGTCGTAATACTAAACCACTGTGGGGTGCTAACTATTAGTATATTAAGCACATATATATCCAGAAGTAGCCAACAAATTGATGCAATGATTGCATATATATAGCCAGACAGAGTGAAAATATGCTGAACTATATATAAATATGCAGGTGTAATAAGAATATAAGTCTCTAAGTGTCTGCATTTGAGCATAAATTGAGCATTTAAAAAAATATCTTTGCCATCTCTGCAATGATCAGCTCCTCTTTCATAGTTTCACTAACTAATCCGTTTGTGTTATTTATCAGCCTGAAATTAAACGCATGGCACTTCACAGAACAACAACAATAGATTTCACAGAACAACAACAATAGATACTATTGGCTGTGCAACAATAGATGTCTAATAGACAGAGCGAGGTTTGTCCCACGATGCTGTATTGCAAGCAGCCACTAGAGGAGGTAGGAGACAAGCACATGACACAATGCAGACAGGGGAAACGGGCAAAGTCACATGTTGTGTTTAGGTGACATACAAAACCACAAACAAGCCCAATCACTGTCAGACGACCGTCAACTAACAATGACAAAAAAAACGGATCCCCCGCAGCGCCGGCGACAAACCCTCTGAGCGAAAAGACAGATAATTTACTGAATTCTCCACCACTGAAACACAACACCCTTCCAGTAAGTGCCACTGACTTGATGTTTCACAAGAGACTCTGAGCCATTCCTGCCAATCTGCACTTCATTAGGCTGATTGCTTGCCTGTGTAAGCTGCTCGCTCTGCCTGCCAGTTCCCTCTGCCTTGTTCTGATTAAAGGGGAACTTCATAAATGAGCTGCTGCCTTTAAACGGTTTCCTGGTATAGCATCAATGTCACGTGGAAGTCGGAAGCTGCTTTTTTTAAAATTGCAACAAAGCACCTTTCAGCAGACCACACGCCACAAAACTCCCCCTGCTAAGCTTTAACAAATGAATGAATGTCTCCCAACAAGCTACGTTGTTAGCGTGTCAGTAAGCTTATCATGGAAGCGTACATGGAAGTTTTGCCAATCAACACCTCTGCCACAGGCAAACTAACGGAGGGTTATTTCTAGTGAACAGTAAATGTTGCTGCTAGTTGCTGGTGAGGTTCAGAAATAGAATGATTTGACAAAAGGTAAAACAACTCAGTTATGGTCATGAAACAGAGTTGCTGATTGTCAGAGACACAGAACACTGTATTTCTGTACAAACCAAACATTAGAAAAGTGTACGTCTGCCAAAACAATGTTTGACAAGTGTGGTAATAGACAGCAACAGTAATAACGGGAACTATCTGTGAAGTTGGATAATTTATGGGTAGTGTTTATGGTTCGTCAAACATGACCACTGTCTGAAAGGGATGGATGGGGAAACAGACCCGGGATTAAACCACACACACACAGAAAGCAGCTGTATCTGTAAAAAAATGCACAATATAGCTGGTTTCACTGGTTAACAACTTCATCTTTTAGAGATCTTATGTGGACGTAACTGCACATGTTTACATATACTACTTTATTTGTCTTACACATAAAAAAAGGTCATTTATTTCAAAGGAAGCAGTCTGTAAGGCTTTAATTGTTTTGTTCATTTGAATGATAAAACATTGGACAAAAAAAATATATATTTATATATAAACTGCATAGCACAATGTATGGCCCTTTCAAAGGGACATTCAGGAAGGACAATATAAATACACTTTTGGTCAGAACTTTTGTACCATATTCTCACATAAATAGACAAGATGAGGCATTCATACATTTCCAGCATAATTATAGATAAAAAGATTATTTATTGATGATGGATAATTTGAGGGTTAAACCTCCCCGTCTTTGAGAGCGCACAAACCTGAATTGGTCGGTCTTTGATATTGAAAAGGAGCAGTTTTTCCAAGGCAGACACTTTTGTAAAATGGAAATTAAAAGAATGCTTCAGTGATATGTTTTATTTGGCCTGAGCTGCTGAAACTCTCATTATCACGTGTACAAAGTGTCTTTAATTTTAACGCTCTTTCCGACACACAAGGCACTGCATCGAATGAAGAGAAAGGCTCGAGTGAAAAGTTGTACTTTGAATTATTGTACGAAGTGCACGTCCTCACCCAGCTCAATTATTGCAAAAGTAAACAAGTGAAGAGCATAAACAGCAGGACCGTAACGCCCCTCCTCATTCAGACAAGTCATGTAAACAGGCAGTCCAAACGGGCAAGAGAACATCTACAGTACGGTTATTTTTTATTCATCCTTGCTGTGGGAAAAAAATAGATTTCGTATTTGACTTGAAGTGCTCAAAAAGTCGATTCAAACACTCCTTGTGCAGAAGATATATTAAAAACATAGATTTTTTTTTTTTTTTTAAACGTCAGCCACACGCCTTCCGTGTCCATTTTCGGGAATCCTTGGGAACACATGTCACCATAGTCAGTGATATTTCCATTTTGCATTTCCATTTATGATAAGTGGTACATGCTGTAGCCCAGAGGAGCAGCGTACAGTCCTAAAGGTGAAATGGGCAGTAAGGATCTGTGGTGGTGGTGGTGATAGGCAGAGTACGACTGTCCATACAGCGACATGCCCAGCGACAGCGGTAAGGTAAAGCCAGGGTGTAAACCTCCAGCCGCAGCGACCGCCACCGCCGCCGTCTTGGCGTCTGCAGCCATCTTGAGTTTCTCCAGCTCGGCCTCCTGGAGCCTCTTGGCTTTTGCCCGGCGATTCTGGAACCAGATCTTGACTTGGGTCTCTGTCAGGGTCAAGGAGGAGGAGAACTCGGCCCGCTCGGCGATGGACAGGTACTGCTTGTGCCTGAACTTCCTCTCCAGGGCCAGGAGCTGAGACGTGGTGAAGGGGGTGCGGGGCTTTCTGTTGGTCTTGTGCTTCCTCAACGGACAGCCAGGACCGACATGACCTGGGAGAAGAAACAATAAAGATTTTAGAATAAGATTAATTCAATTGACTTACAAAGAATTGTATTAATTAACTGTGTATGTTATGTGTCCTTATAGGCTATATATTGATCAGTTTTGAACATAAATGGTTAAACCAAATAAACCTCATGTTTAAAGTTGAACATCAGGATGCACTTTTTTTCTTAGGCCTCATTTTTTTATATAACACATATTTTAGACGTGTCAGAGGTAGTCTACTCCCACAAACATTAACCCCTAATACACTGAATATGGGAGGGATTTAGAGTCTTTCTATTTAGGCTGTTATGCCTTTCTTTAAACGACACTTTCCAACAGGAGACTAAATGATTTACCTGTAAACTCCCCCCCCACACACCAAAAATGGCTGATAATCAATTAAGTTTGTCCTCTTCACTCAAATTGCCACGTGTAGTCGAATTGTTCAAACCTTCTTTTTTTTATATAACTGTACCATTTTACAAAACGCTGCATGGTGTAGGAAGAACTTACGAGGCTGTGTGGAGAACGCGCTGCTGGTGACCCAGGGTGCGCAGTCCTCTGACTCCGATGCCTCGGATTTTACCGGCGACGAAGGCACAGCCGTTAAGCTCTTCTGGCTTCCCCCGGGAGGGCTGCACGTCTCTCGATACAGATACAGGGAGTTCAAACCGGTTGGAGACACCGACACCGAGGCTCCCTCCAGTTTACGGCGGATAGACTCCCCGCCGCGAGCGTCCGTCTTCCTCCCGGACATCAGCGCCTCCACGCTGAACGGATGATGATGCCGTCGCACCGCAGGAGATGTCTTCTCCTCCGCTGCGCTCTCCGTCAAGTCCGCACGGCTACTGTCCTCCTCGGACGAACTGCACCCCAGGTCGTTGGAGGTCTCCCGAGAAGCCATCTGTCCTCCGAGTCTCATCCGAAAAGCAGGTGAACTTCCGAGCGGAACAGTCAAAGGGCGGCCAGGTGAGAGCCGCTCCGGCGAGCGCTATGTTATGGAGCTGTCAGTTTAGTATGTGGGAGTATGTGGACGCATCACGTTGTCACGGCTCAACTTTGACCAATCAGTGCAGCCCAACATGTTTACGACTGAGCAAGATGCTGCCTTCAGGGACAGTCGGAAACTAACGGTGCTTGTTTTGGTTTGGGGTGTGCAGTGCAACAGATCCTGCAAAATGTTGGCCATTATTGTAATTATTATTAAGAGGTGACCAAACCACTTCCCATGCAGGTAAGGTGGAGTGCTTGAAAGCAAACATTTATACATGTAATGTTAAATTCCATCTTTTTGTAATTTATTTCAAACATGATCAACTGAGAAATGTCTACAATAATTACTTTTCTGCCTTTTTAAATGTCTCTATCTTTATTTTTTCAGTGAAACTTTCTTTGAAAAGTCGAGGACATAGTCCCTCATGTTGCCTTTTGGGTTAAATAAGAGAATTACCGGAGGTTAGCTGCAAAAAAAGACACGATAGCTGTCCCACAGCCTTATCACAAGTTAAGCTTCAGTAATGGATTAGCTTTAACTCTAACCTCATGAGACTGCATGTGTAAACGCGGGCCCCATGTGGATAATTATGGAGAATTACACCCGGGATGAAATACTGATCCCTTTTCTTCCTTATCTGCCTCTCTGATTTGTTTGCTCTTCTCTTTATTGGGACTTTCCATTGTAGCTCACAAGACTGTTGTGTGCTAAGGGTGTCACACTCAAATTACAGAGTAAATGACAGATTCCGTTTTTAAAGTCCTTGGCGCGGTCCGGCTGGTGTCAGAGGCGCGAATGGACACAATCTAGATGAGACATCCCCATGTATCCTATGATTCAATCCTATTCCTCACGCACATTAGACATGAAGTAACTCATTGTGATTTTTTTTCACGAACAATTCCATGTTATGTCAGATGAAAGTGCCTGACTCCTCATGGAAAACGTAACACTTGTTCCAGCAGTTTATCTGAAGAAACAGTCCTTTGATGATGGTGGAAATATTTGATGCTGAAAGGATGTTTCACTTGTCTTCAGACTTTTTTTTCCCATGGGCATGCTTGTTTAAGTACTTTTCGTATCTGTCACCTAATTGACCATTAACACCCATTCCATTATAATTGGAACCGTTCTGCAGCTCAATGATGATTGCTATTGCTATTGCTATTTCACATCACAAGGCCTGATCCACACTCATAATCTGTAACTGTCTAAGTGGTAGAAGCAATGTGTGTGTGTGTGTGTGTGTGTGTCCTTCATACACCGCCTACAGCAGTGCGTGACTATAACAGCCTCCCACAAGAATAGGTTGCTTTTCACATGTTTTTCTTAAAGCTCTCTGCTTTTCAATACGCCCATTCTTTAAAAAGGACACACTGCATAGATTTCCCAACATGCCCGTGATAGATGTATACCCAGTAGAAACTTGCTTTTGATTTTCTCCTGCATTTATACATGTAGCCAGCAGGCCTGAGTGGCTTGTCTATGGCAGACTGTGGAGCAGTTCCCAGGAGGCTGCTACTGCTGCCTTATTAAAGTGGGGTTATTTCACAGACAATCAGAGGTTTGTGAAGGCGCCAGTGAGCGGCCAGATGAAAGGACCGACTCCTCAGGGGAGAAACTGTTGCCTTTTTTTTTTTTTTTGCAGCTCTGTTCAGGATCCCCACCTCTATCCACCCCCCCCCCCCCCCCCCCCACACCTCTCTTGCCCGCACGCCCTGCAGGCACCTTGTCAGTCATTATCCACAGAACTCGTTCTTGGCTGAGTGGCATGTTTCCTCCTTTCCTCCCTCCCGTCTGCTTTCTTGTACACTTTTATGCTTGCTGTTTCGATTATTAATTTATCTGTATCTATTAGATTTTATTCTTTCCTTCCTTCCTTCTTTCTTCTCTTTTTTTCCCTGACCTCCACCTTTCTACTTCATATCTCTTCCCTCATATATTCTTTATTCCTGTCCTTCCCTCATGTTTATCTTCCTCCTGACCCTCTGTCCTTCCTTCCTTTCCTCCGTCCTTTTGTTGCTCATTCTTTCTTTCTTGCCATGTTGCATCTCAGTGTCAACATAAAACGTATCCAAGCCAGATTTAGAGAGATTATTTTGAAACCCAGCAACAGGTCCATCTGTTCGATGAAAATTTGTTTCCAAAGAGGTGACAAAATAGGGACAGTTACGTCTCATAAGGGAGGACATAAAAAGATCATTCTTGGCATGTGTGCAACTTTATCTCTCAGCCTTGTTGCATGAGAAAAACTGCCAATCGGAGGAGATATTGTAATCTCAGAAACTGCTGACAACTCTATAATTATTTTATCTGGCACCAATATGAGCTACAGCCTGTACCAACAATGCATAAACAATGGCATGCCCAACTCAATCAAGATTAAATCTGAGGCGATGAGGCCTTATGCACTGTGGATGTGGGAATTTGTGGGAGACGATACAAATAAAAGACTGTGTATATATTACATGCATGTTAAATATATTTTAGACATACAAATAATGCAACAGCAGCTTTGTGTGAGCTAACAGGATTAAGAGAAGGAGGGAAAAAGGGAAGGAAGGAAGGAAGGAATAAGTGGTAGAAATGAGAGGGGTGCTGGGTGTAGCAAAATTACCCACACATCCCACTTCCTTTTTTCCATAATATCATTTAAGTCTGATAATAGCTAAAGCAATTTGTCTGAGCATGTTTGTCTGTGCGTGTGTGCACTGTGTGTCTGTACAGAATGTACGTTTGTGTGTGTGTGAGACAGAGAAGCTTGAGGAGCCTCTGGTTGTGTGGGTCGGGCACACCTCAGAGCATTGTAATTACAGCAGGAGCTTTGAAGTGGTGGAATGTTTGGTTGGGATAATTAGCAGGCTGTGCTGCACTCACACACTATTTACATTCCCATTAAAGCACTTATTCATGCCATGGTACCATCATACTGATACTGGGTACAAAGTTGAGGAAATAAAATGTTAAAATGTGAAGTACTGTTACAGTAGGTGAATTGATGTAATCCTTTACAGTTTGTTGGAACCAGTTGGTAGTTCCTCTTGAAGTTCTTCTGCTTTTATTTTCCTTCTTCTATTTCTCTCCGAAGTTGAATAACAATAAGTTTTATTTGTATGGCGCTTTAAAATTACAGTATATCGCTATATGGCAAATCTGTGCAAAATCAACTATAAAATAATCAAATTAATGCTCAATATACTAAGCTGGGTTCCACTGGTATGCAGTAAGTCATACATATGTAAAACAATAATGTCACCAACCCTTTTTAAGTTTGAAAACATTAGTTTGGATTTAGAGCTTTGCGATATCGCTTATGAATAATATCAAGATATGTTTAGGCTATACCGGGATATATGATATGTATTTTGATATTTCCCTATTTCTATAGAATGACATAACTGTTTGATTTAACCAATTAATTTTGAATGTATCTGAATTCAGAGGGAACACGAGCTCGTAGACTATTTGACATTTTGAGAGGACTTTGATTTTGAAATTCCACTTCAGAATGTCCCGATATTGTCTGAGTGACACTCTGATCTGCTAATATGTTGACGTGAAATTGGTCTGTGCAAACAGGAAGTTTCTCTATGACACTTTGAGGTTGGGGCCTATAATTCTGACTGCCTGACTTATTGAATGAAAGGTTGCTTTTATTTTGAAGTTCTCACACGGGCTTGGCGCAAAGCGCAGTATACGCATGTACTGCAACAACAACTTGGGAGCTAAAGTTTGACCTTCATTTTCAAATGGGCAGAGAGCCATAGAAGAGAGCGAGAGAAGGGAAATGACATCTGTCTATAAGGCGTATTCTAGTGTATGCACAGTTGAGTTAAAGTCTTCTCAGCAAAACAAGTAACTTGTCAAACCAGTGGGACATGTTGTAAACAACTTACTGACACATTCACACATGCACAATCAATGTGGTCATATTGTTGTGACCCACATATATATTATCTTAGTGCTGTCAACAACCCCACCTCTCTCTCTCTCTCCCCCTCTCCCCCCTTCATAAGCCCTCAGAGCCTCCGCCTGTAATGCACCTAAATGAATACCTTGAATGCTACGATGGCGCCAGGGCCAATTAGCTGTTAACACTGGAGACAGATCTATTCAGAAGCCAGAGAATGATGTCTCCTGTAACGTGCAAGATTGATGCCCACTTTGCTAATGACAAGAGAAGGAGGCAATCTGTTGCTTGACTCAGCCCTGGGCTATGTTACAGGATAGTCAGCTGATGACTGAGCCTGCAGGGGAGGGCTCCTGAAAACATTGGAAATGGAGTCACTAGTGGGCTTAAATGACGGACGTCAGTACACATACAGATACATGCACATTCATGGAAACAAACATGTTTGTTTACTACTAGTATTGGGCAATATGGTATAGTATGACAGAAGTGTGCTACACTATGAGTTATCCATCCCTGTAACATTTATGTTAATAGATTTGTGCAACAATGTTAAGTTTAACAAATAATAAAGTAATTAATTCACTGTATTAGCCCAAAACAGAGTTTTTCAACAGATTTTTTTTCTGTGAATATCTGTGATATATACTATGTACAGTATACTGTATGTGGACTCTCAACCACATACACATAGTACACTCTGTGTCAAAGAACATACTGCACACCTGTCAAAGAGACCATTCTGCAAACGTATTCATCGGTTTACAAACACAGATACACATTCAGTTCAGTCAAACGACCACACGGCCAAGTCGGTGGAGTATGAAAAATACGAAAGCTCCATGAACGACGTCACACGGCTACAATGGTAAACACATCACACAGGCACATCACATGTCATCACACCTAACCCTTGTCGAACAGATTTCACACAAACACCCTGTCGTAAAATGCACAAGTGTAAACTAGTGCAAGTCGCGTCTGTCTCTGTACCACAATATGTAACAACCTGTTCTTTTGAGGGTGCGGATAGCTTGGGTAATCGCCAACTGCAATTATATTTTTGGAACTGCTCTTTGATGAAGTTTTCAACGCTACTGTGTCCTTACCTCACCTATAATGTTGGTTCATAGCTTCAACTCGCGTAACCCATCATTATCAGATCTTCCTGTCCATTCAGGATCTGAAATATTACACCTCAAAGGCTTTTGGAAAGTTGGGCACATCCAAACTCACGACATCTTACCCTTCCTTGTACCCCATACAATTGTGCAAATCAGTGTGCATTCTTTCCCTGTGCAGGTGAGCCCTTAACTCATTACTCCTAACAGTGTTGAATGTATTACTCTTGTAGAGCAAAGTGTAGTACAAGTACATTATAAATTAAAAAAGGTTGCCTTAATTTCACAGTAGCCTATCCTGATTTGAAAAAAGTCTTCTACATCTTGCAGGAGTAGATGTTGACATTGCATTCAGGATTTTGGAAATTGACCATAGAGTGCCATCAGGATCGGAGAAGAGGACCATCATCAGACTTCTATGACTCATTGTGCATCGCAGGCCTCGTGACTTCAGTTTCCAAGTCAAACTCTCAGCCTCGGCAGAGATCGAGGGAGACTAGCCAGGGGCCAACTGTTCCTCGCACAGCCATGTAGATTCCCTTTGACACATTATATCTTCATCAGTTTTGACAGGTAGGATTTATGAGAAGGCCGTCGTGTAAATCAAAAGGAGGCTTGTTATTATGGAGAACCACTGAAATGGTATAATTGTTTTTAAGTGGTGCTGGAAGGGCAAGTGTACATGTATTTGTGTGTGTTGCATGTGATCGTGTGAACATGCACAGTGTTCTGGGAAGTTTTCCAGAGATTGGGGAAATCCGCTCTCCACACGACAAACAAGCTAAACCACAAAAACAAATCTGTTTCAGAGATTTTTTTTTTTTTTTTGTCTCATTACAGCAAATAACATTTGATGGTAGAAAAAGCCACAACTTTCCCAGCTATTATGGCGGCGTTACACGCACCCTTCGGGTTATGCAGTAAAATATGCTTACACACAGGAACAGTCTATCTTTGCAACAACAGTAGGGATAGCTTTTTTTTTTTGGCAACAGTGAATGAACGGAGTGCATGAAAAACATCCTCGATATTGGTATTTAATTTACATTAAATGTTTTTTGACCATCAGAATCAGAATCAGAATCAGAAACAGTTTATTGCCATGGGAGGTGCGCAACATATAACAACAATCAACAACAATCGGCAATGCAAAGTACACTTTTACAGAAATTTACAGAAAATTTACAGAAAATATAAGATAAAGTAAAATATACAATAAAGTGGAATATAGGATAAAGTGAAATATAAAATAAAGTGAAGTTAAACCTTATGTTTGTGGAATTTTAAAAACAAAACTGATCTGTAAACATTTGCTGCTTTAAAAGACAGAGTGCATGCTCAGTTTAAGCCTTAAAAAACTTGATACAACTTCAGATATCTCGCTCCTCATGGACTTTTAAAACTGCTCTATCCAATCACAGGAGTTTCTCAGTTTCCTCTCTTTACTATATGGCGCCATCAGCCACGAGTAAGGTCAAGATTCACATCTTCACCGAGATTCAGGTTTCATTCTGTATGTGTTTTGTGTTACCTTGAGGTAAAATCAGTATGTGCAGTTCTGCAATCCGTGTCTAGCGAGAGCTTCTTTTATGGAGTCATAAAGAACAAAGCACTTAACTGAATAAACAAACCAGCCACTCTGCCAAAACAGGGAAAAGGCAACATCAAAGCTGGTTGTAATCGTTTTAAAGGTCAGCAGCTGGCTGAGTCATTGGTTAGTTGGCTGGTGGGTTTTTGCACTGGAAGACGGTTCGTCGCCGGCCTGAGTAGACGACTGAATAACCTCTGGGAAGACTGCTGATTAGTTCTCTGACTGAATACTGCTCTTCACTGATAAAATCCTTCCTGTCTCTCTCTGTGTGTGTGTGTGTGTGTGTGTGTGTGTGTGTGTGTGTGTGTGTGTGTGTGTGTGTGTGTGTGTGTGTGTGTGTGTGTGTGTGTGTGTGTGTGTGTGTGTGTGTGTGTGTGTGCTGCGGCAGACTCAGGACTCAGACTCACTGCTGTTTAATGAGCAAAAGACGGCATTCCCAGAGGGACCAAGGACCGATATATTAGAGAGAGAACACACAACCACACCGATCTTTGCTCTGACCCTGTGGAGTGAGGACTGCCACTGGGGGTCCCTTTGCGGTGACCCTTTCCTCGCCGGCTGGGTCAAAGGTTACAAACCTCTGCATGCGTCCTTTGAAATGGAGCAACGGCTTGCTGCTGGACTGATTGGCAGGATGGCAATTACCAAAATGCTTGTCCAATATATAGACTGCCTCAGAGGCAGAGAAAGCAGCAAGTGTAAATAATGTATAAAGTTTGAGCTTGCTGTTGCAACTCATAAATACAGATGTTGCTGAATTCTTGGCAAAAAATAATGCTGGTATCTCAAAATGTGACACTTTAATGGCTTTCAGAGTGGCTGATGGTTGTCGGCTTTGGTCGTATCTTTAACACTTTGTAAATCCATCTCAGAAAACCACTGCTAACCACTGTTTTATTCTTGTCTGACATACACAACATTGTTGCTGTATTGTGCTTTTTTATTCATGTTTTTGTACGTTGTTTTTTTTATAAACCATTAAGTTCTTCTACTACTATTGCTGCACTATTTATCATCTATGCCTACTATATTTGTCTTGTAAAGATCTATTTAAACAGCATGGAATATGCTTACTGCTGGAATGCTCTTTTATGGCTCACAGGATGCATTAGCATGGTGGCATGAAAGGTTACAGGGTGCTGTGCTGTGAATGATTATTTTGGCGGTAATGCATGTTTTGTCTGACAATAATTGTCTCTGGGTGATATTTACCAGTAAATCAGCGTAACCTGAAATAAACCCTTCAGGACTTTGCCAGAATTGAGTCCATTAGACCAAGTTACACAGCAATGAGACTATCAACAGGTTGTCAAGAAATCCATTGTATCTTCGTAATCTACACCAAATTTGATGAAAACTAAAATGACTACATCCAAAATGTCTACACTTGCCTCATCTGCACACGAAGTTGAATGCTGCTGTTGTCAATATGTTCATACCAACAGTGCATCACATGACTCTGTGCATGTTTGTCGTGACAAACCCACAGAGAATTATCACCCAACTCTGCAGTTCTTCTCAGGGAGCATTACGGTGTCTTTTGAATTTATGTTTTCCTGTCTGACCCGCAATTTTATTGTTTTGGTTCACTGCCACTGCTCTCATCGGCATTGTTTCCAGATGCAGGAGGCAACTGTTTTCAGCAGGAAAAAAAAGCTAAAACCAAGGATAAATGGCAGCCAGACAGCAACTAGCTGGTGACAACATTGCCAAAAACAAAAACAGAGCTTAATAAAAGAAAGTGAATCTTACATTCGCCAAGTTGCCAGACACACGGCTCAAAGTGATTTCTCAGGATGATGAGCAACTATGCTAACAAGTTCATCAAATTAACTTTAAAAGGTGATAATCGGTGTTTTGTTAGCAGCCTGTTTCCACTGCCCCCAAGAGGCCAAGGCATCATTTATTGCAGGTTTAAAGACTGGAGGTTGGCACCATAACAACCTCACTAAGACAATAATTTAATAATGATGATATGACTTTTTTCTCTTTGCTCCTATATGTGGGTGCCCTCTCCAAAGCCTTTTAAGTTGGGCTGTCTGCTGATCTGTAGATAATTGTTGACCGTGGTACTAGGCAGGAAATGGAATGATCAACTCCAGATGACAAGACAAGAGCGAGGAGGGAGCAAGACGGACAAATGGAGAGAAAGAGCAGTGGGTATACACTGAAGAAAAAAAATGTGCTGATCATGCAGTTTATACAGTAAACGTGACAAGAACTCCATTTGAGATCACACAGTCGAACATCACCTCCTCTGATGTTCATGGCAAAATCAACATTTGATTTAAGTGCGACGAGCATCAAGTATTATCTTTAATACAAAGGTGTCTGAGCTGCACTTCAGTTTATTCTTTACATAATTGAAAGGCAACCACCCATGATTCAACAGTACTTGAGTAGCACTTCAACACGATTTGCTTGTAATTTCCACTGTGGTGGTGTTCTAGGACAACGACTACATCTGCCAGCTTGACCCGACGTTTGGGGAAGTGAGTGACATTGTTTGCCTTTGGAGTAATGGCTGTCATTATGGTGAATTACTACCCTACCCAAACACCCAAACATTCTCTAAAACCACCCCACAGCGCTCTGTCTCTATCTTGCTCTCTGGTGCTGGTGCCTTGTTACAATCAATTAAGCTGATTACAAGCACTATCTTCACCACTTCAAAGGAGGGCCATTACAGCGGGTCAGACTAACTGTCTCTTTACTGCGCTGCCCTGTTGTTTGTCTCAGAGTAAGACGCTTTAGATATCTTACACTCTAACATTTAAGCTGCTGAAATCTGTTACTGAAGAAGAAAAATATAAAAATGCTTCAAACGAACAATTTTTTATCATGCTAATTAAAGGATAACTGACAAACAATGAGCTGAAGACAATTGGTGTTGTCTGTGCTCTTTTATGTTGAAGGTTGACTCGTCATCAGGCCAGACAACAGGTCAAATAATAAATGGAGGGACACAGAGAGAAGGAGCGAGACACCAAGTCTAGACGGCATATTTAGGGACCCTCCCTGATTGCTTTGTTCTGCGCCATGTCTATAGATAATTACCTCAACTAACTACCGGGAGCCCCGTCAAATCTGAGGCAAGGGAGAGGTGAACTAGATGAAAAAGTAATAGAAGCATTATTAAATGAATGTGTCCATGTGCATCTGTGTGTTTGTGTGAGCTGTCGTGCATGAATGAGTGTCAGGAGCATGTGAGACAGACCCACTTCTAAAAATATCTACAGCAGCGTGGCGCAATGAAACAGATATTACCAATGAGTCAGTGCGAACACATTTAGATTTATTTTTAAATGAATCAACTTCATTGGCCAAGTATGCATGCCCTTATTGGAATTTGACTATATTGACTAAAAAATATTTTCAGTTTTTCTTTAGAGTATTCTTCAGCTGAAATAGCAAGTGAATGGTTGTTCTTTAAAATGTGTTCCTGGCCACATGCTCCTAACAAATAGTGTGCAGCATTTCACCTCTACTACACCGTCCAACCTATTCAAATTTACAGCCATCAGTGAAAATTTTTTTTTTTGAAAAGCTGCTCCACCAAAAGTTGGAGGAGCGGCTTGTCACTACAATAGGTGGTCCACCTAAAAGGCCAACCCACCTTCAGTGAGTCTCGGCTGAAGTTGTTGCTAACCTCGGGACTAACAGTAGATATCTCTGCAATACAATACATATTACTCCTATTATAGCGTTTACAGTATTGCTATCGCACACAGTGTCCATAGTTGGATTACATAGATTGGTAGAGTAACATATCATTTAAAAAACTTTTTAACGCAGGTTTAAGTTGACCTATATTGTTTCCACTTTATCCACACATGTTGCCAAGTAATGCGTCTCACTCTCTCGTTCCAAATGGGATAACTGTGGTCAATTAGTATTTTAGTGTTTTAATGAATCTGAAATGTCAGTTAAAGTCTATTGTTCAAGTGCTGCATTGGAGTTACTAATCAGTTAAAGTGTTCACTTGGCTAAAGTGCACTCTAATAAAAAAAACTGTTAATTGAATACATACTTTACCCCCAATTATGGTCTTACAACAATTATAAAAGTGTCGACATGACAGTGTGGTTTACAAGAGCTCCACCTTAACTCATTTGCATTGTGAGTTGCCACTGAATGATCAGCATATTACCTATTGCTGTATATATGTCAGTACAGTGAAATGCATTTATATGTGTGCATCACAACTTTATTAAAACACTACATCCAAATTCATTTGGTTAGAAACCAACCATGGATTTTAATATTCAACAGAGAAGGACTTTAACTAGAAGGGAAGAGGTTTCAAATGTTACTTTTGTTTTCTAAAATTGGATTGTTTCCTTTTTATATCTTTCACAAATTGTTGGATTTGCCAGTTCCCCCTCTGTGGAAGTCAGGCTGGCCCATGCATCTGTCATGGCTGCATGTTCAAAGTCTTCACAGTGTGAAAATAGATCTGGAAATAACCGTTTAATACAGTGTGTCAGTTGTTACTTAATCCTAATTCATGGAAAATGGAAAATGGCCAATGAAACAAAAGCGCTTTTGTCCACAGGAACCTCGCAGTATAGCTTAAAGGAGATTCTGTGAAAAAATAAAAATACATTTGCAATCATTGAGGATAAAATACAAATAATTAATGGCTTTTTTTATCGTTGTGGTCGACCAACATCGAGATGGGAAAACAACAATAAACCTTATCTCAAAACATGAATAAGATGATATCTAGATTCAGATATGATGAATTATGGTCAATCGCACTCGAAAAGAACACCTTTTTTATTTGTATGCATTTGGGCCTCTGTAATTATACCGTTGCTCCATTTGTTCACACTTAAACCAAACATGACGTATCAAAGCCATTGGTTAAACACAGAGTAATGCTTATCTATTGTCATGATTATATGTTACGATTAGAGGGCTTTTGCCCAACCTAACATTTCCTACATTCAAAATTGCCAAATGACATTTCTTTCTGTATCTGTCATGTAGAGAGCTTCCAACCATACTCAACAAAAAAAGTGATTGTTGCCTTTTTCATTATCATGAAACATTAGTGTGAAGCAGTTATGAAAGGGGAACAAACGATTTGATGGTTTGAGATATAATCCATTATCACAGGATTGTTCCCTTCACAACGCTTTGGAAGTCTCACAGACACAAATCAATAACTCTCACACACTCACCGATGAAGGATCGATCATTTACTGGGCTTCAACCTTCACTGTTTGAATTTGCGAATATCCTGTCATTCGCCCGCAAGTACATATCGATCACATCACTTACGACTTGTAAATATCAATCAGCACAGAGCTAGTTGAAGGAGTCAGTGCCTACAGTACAGTATGTCATATCTCCCAGTAGTCTGCAGGTTCAAGAAGCTGACCAGACATTTTTATCCTAAACCTTAAGCTTCAATGGAAAGTAAGGGAAAGTAAAATACCTTTGGCAGGGGTTTACCATTTACTCTGTATGTGTGGGAATTTGGCCTGTAGTGCTGCTTAAAACGCAAATATTTCCCTGGATTAAAAAAAACAAAAAAAAAACAGCTCTTGTTTTGCTTGAAGAAAAAACATTTTAGCTCTTGGGCAAACTCTCAGAAGTGGAGAGACTCCCTGTTTTTCTCCCTCTCATTTGCTTCGCCACCAACCCTCTCCCGCAAACCCTGGTCGCCGACTCTGCCCTTTCACACACGCACGCACGCTCACTCACTCAGCAATATTGCTTTGTCAGCCGACGTTTAAAAAGATTAACCTCGAAATTGCCAAAGGCCATCCCGACTTGCCTCCACCCTCAGCCACTTCACCCGCCTCTCAGTCAGTGTTCCCCTCCCTGGATCCCGCTCAGTGAATACTTGCGCAACAAGTGGCGCCGCTGTCGAGCCCCCTGGGCATTAGAGGGTTGAGTGGCGTCCCAGAGAGCCGTAATTACACCACCACTCAGGTGATTTAAAGGTCCGGGAACATGCTGACCCATGCACGCCACCAAAAGTCCCACATTACACAGACACCCGTGTTCAGTGTGCCAGGACACATTATGTATTCTCACACCTCGCATGGAACAATTACACTAGCATAACATTTTTATGTGCATACATGTACAAATCATTTTACATGTTTCAACAGAAGTGAAATGAACCTCGTCAAGTCCCCGCCAACATTTGTTTTTGCCAGTTCTTTGAAGGCAATAGTCTGCAATGCAGGTTAGATTGTCTTTATCGACTGATGCCTGGTGCTTTGAATACTCACAAGAACTTGGCCTTGACAGGCTATGATTCAAGAGAAAGCCGTTGATAATTAGGTTTGGTTGACGCTCCACCCCTTGCAGACATTGTGGTGACAACAGGGAATGTTTCACTTTGAACAAAGTCGGGGCTAATACTGGTTAATGGGAAGGGGATGTTTCTCTGCCCCAGTACTCCTCAGCTCTCACCTCACTTTAGTTCTCTGCTGTCTTCTCCGTCTTTCAGTTTAACAAGTTGTTGTGACCGAGTGGTCACAGCGATGTATTAGACATTCATTGCCGTCTTTCTGCACAGGACTGGAAGTTTCCCCTCGTTATCAGCTACTACACTATGCACCAACATTATGCCCAGTTTTGTGCAGGCCCAGAGGTGCATAGAAACACAGATTTTGCTCCATGCAAGTAGTTATATATGTGACAGAGAACCCCTGAAGTTCTCTGCTGTCTTGGGCCAAAAAACAATGAGTCGCATAATAGACATGTGCCATCCGTGTTAATTGATTTTCAAGGAGAAAGAAGGAGAAAAAAGCTTGAAAGACGAGCATTAGTACAAAGAGAGATAAGCAATAGTTTCCTTTCACTCAAGGTTTTCTCACTGTTAGCAAATGAGGTATTAAAGTTTCCTTTCTTCATGTTAGGATTTTGTATCTGACAGCATTGGATGAAGAAAGTATGCCTTTTCAGTCGTAATCCCTGCAATTTAGGCTGTAGGTGCAGCTCCATTACTTCAGTAGGTTTAGTAATGACCCAGGCCAGGAGAGAATATAATTGCTTCTTAATTTGAAGTTTGAAGTGCATGAAATACCTGAGTCTCAGCCTGCTGTCTCAGCAATGGTTAGTTCATGGATTAGCTGTCTTTCTTCCCCACTGTCTCTCTTTTTTTCCCAAACCAGGACCTTTACTGTAGAGTGTTTTGTTTTTATAATGATGGTTGCACTTGTGACCCGCTCTCTGCACGGGCATCTTTATGAGAGATAACTGAAAAAAAACTATATATATATATATATATATATATACACAGTATCGTGTGAGTAAGAAAAACATTTGTCTTCATGTGTAGCATTAACACTATTGTCACACCGGCCAGCGTGGTGGGACTGCACTGTAACACCCTTCATTATTTAGGCCTGACATCTGTCCAAGCTGACTAACGCCATGTAATTACAAGGCCTTTGACCAGCCATAATGGCCTTTTTAAGTCCTGTCTTTTGTCCTCAGCGAAACGTTTCCAAAGTGTCCATTAGTGACAATACAACACTCGCAACTGACACTTGGCTGCTCAACAACTAACGAATAATTATTTCACTGCAGGGATCTAACATGATTGTCACAAGTTGGATTTACTCCAAAAAAAATAAACTAACAAAACATTGGAAAAGACCAATTAAACTCCATTTTTGATACTATGTATGGTTATTGTTAGTGTCAGAGTCCGCCATTCCAGCGCTGGATTCCAATTGCCTCCACACATGAAGGACTCACAGAAAAGGATGCTGTAATCCTGTTGCTGTTTGTATTTTTATCCCAGTGATGTCAGCATCACTGTAACAGAGCTATATTTAGGTACTGCTTATGCAAACCGAACATTTCCTAGTACTGCTACAGTAGTCAACATTAAAAGCATTCAACTGGTGAAGCACAGGGTAGCTTTTGTTGTGAAGCAGCCAGTGTATTTGTCACCGAGGTTAGCGTCGACTGATTGGTCGGCAGCAATGCAACTCAAACTACAGCGGATTAGTTTTAAATATTGCAGGAAACCATGGCTGGCTTCTTTATTCAGAGTTTGTTTGGCTGCACTGTAACCACATGTTCCTTTTCTGTTGTATGACTGAAAATATAGCTGTTCATTGTTAACGTTGTATAAAATAACACTTAGCCTACTATTACCACCACAGCTGTCGCCTAATCATCCAGGACCAGGAAGTGATATGCATATTTCTAACATAGGTAGCATCCATGTCTCCAAGGTCCAAGGTATCCTGCCTGTGTCTCCATGAAGGGCCCATGAACATCTTCTCAAGGCCGCTTACCAATCAAAAACTACTATCGAGACCATGGAACGAGCTGTCAATCTGTGAGACGGATCTAGTTTCACTTTTCAGGCATACAAACACACATCAAGACAAACTTCTGCATTGAAAAAACAACGGCATCATTTTCCCAGGCCTCATCATGTGATCTGTCTTGTTAGTGTGAGAAGGAGGCACCACTGTTCTGATAGAACAAACAATAGAAAATGAGAAGAGGCTGACAGGCAACAGGATGTCAATTACATGGCAGCAGTGAAATCCACACTTCATGTCGGCTTAAAGCTGTCAACTGTCAATATAGAGGAATGCCAGACAGCAGTGCTGTAGTCTGCCTCGGAGAACAGAAGGTAGTGTGTGTGTGTGTGTGCGTGTATGCATGTATACATGTTGTAACTGTAATTGGGAACAGCCATTCACCCATGCACAAGTGTTGCACAAACAACATTTTCACATAGCACACCTCCTCTGACAGCAAATTAATAGAAAAAGAAGTCGCGTTCACGTTTCTCAGAGACGGATGCAATTATCACTTCAGCTATTTTCTGCTTTGGTGTTACCTGCAGTTTATTTATTGAAGACGAACGGAAATTGATTTGCACCCTGGTGAACGTTTGCATTTGCTATTTTACACAACCAAATAGAAGACATTGCAGGGAGAAGAAAGGGTGTTACACTGTGTCTCTGCCGCATTGATTTCCTCGTCTCCTATAAAATGGACTAAAATGGTCTCCTGTAAAATGGATCTGATTAACAACACTAAACGTCTATTGCTAATCGAGCTGCCCTGTGACGCTCAATACAGCGAAGAACAACATTGTTGAATGTGTAGCATATGGATCCTTCCTAGTAATGTAAAGTTTGGCCCGAGGAAAGGCTATGTTCTCACCTAAATTTAGCATCCGTGTCGGGAGGAGGTCAGGAAGACGAATTAGTCCAAAAACACAGGAGTCACCCAGGAGACTGCTCCTTGTGTCCTATGTCAACAAAGTACTTTTGCTGCCGGAACGTAAGCGAGTAGCTTTGTTTTAATTTTGTCGTAATTTTAAGCCAAACCATAATGTTTAAAAAAAAAAACCTGACCTTGTTGCATAATCCCAACAAAGGGTTTTTTTTTGTTTCAATTTACATTTGAAACTGCTTCAGCCATCAGTAAAACAAATTTTACATGAAAGCAATGGTCTAATCCTGCATCAGTGTCTGACATCCACTCACGTCCTGGATCGGAGAATGTATTCTTAACCATATCTATATCTTTACATGAGAAATAAATGATATCTTTGTGTGAATTTATTTATTCTCATTTTCCAGTTGTTGCAGTTCCTCTTGTAAAATAAAGTAATGTATCTCTTTTACAGGAGTCACCTTGCCAAGACCATTTCCAAGAATGTGGAATCAGATATGCCATAAATAAAGATTCTAAAAGAAATATACACGAGACGGATAATAGCATCATAAAACAATTAACGCTAATGATCAGAATTATTTCAGTTTTTAACAACTCAAACAGACAAAATACATGTTTCCACGATTTAATGGTAGCGGGTTGTATGACTAACCGACGAGCCAAAACACTTGCAAATGCTACAGCTAAAAACACTGTTGCGCCAAAAGTATTTGTTGACATTACTCACAACTTTAAATAAATGTAAATAGGTGTTTTGACAGAAGCCATTTCACTGAATGGTGCACATTGTGTTTTCTGCTAGTTGTATTACAGATGTCCACCAGTAAAATAAGCAACTCGGTCATTTTAATGTTAGTTTAAACTCCTTGGTCACTTTGTTAGGTATTATATAATCTAATACAATCCACTACAACAGCTCAGATATGAATGTTTAGTTTTTGTAAAAAACTTTCAGAGAGGTGTTGATTCAACTACGTGTTTATTATTGACGTTGAAGTTTGCAGTGCTGTACATGCATGTATATGCATGAAGCCATTCATGCACACATCGACACACACTTACGGAGTCAAACACATATTCATTGCCCAGAAATCTGCAGTAACTTCCTGGTTTTAAACCACTGCCTTACTCAAGGGCAAACACAGCAGGTAGCCTGAGATCTAATTAGCAAGTTAGCCTTTGGTTGACTGAGTAAAGACTCCATCCAAGAGAAATATGCGCTCAGTTCACACATTGTGTTGTGACTTTTTTCGACATGCTATACTGACTTTTATGACTTTTTTCGACATGCTATGCTATGACTTTTTTTTGACTTTTTTCGACATGCTATACAATTACTTTTTTCAACATGCTATACTATGACTTTTTTCGACATGCTATACTATGACTTTTTTATGACTTTTTTCGACATGCTATGCTATGACTTTTTTATGACTTTTTTCGACATGCTATGATATGACTTTTTTATGACTTTTTTCGACATGCTATGATATGACTTTTTTATGACTTTTTTCGACATGCTATGATATGACTTTTTTATGACTTTTTTCGACATGCTATGATATGACTTTTTTATGACTTTTTTCGACATGCTATACTATGACTTTTTTGACTTTTTTCGACATGCTATGCTATGACTTTTTTATGACTTTTTTCGACATGCTATGATATGACTTTTTTATGACTTTTTTCGACATGCTATGCTATGACTTTTTTATGACTTTTTTCGACATGCTATGATATGACTTTTTTATGACTTTTTTCGACATGCTATGACTTTTTTATGACTTTTTTCGACATGCTATGCTATGACTTTGTTATGACTTTTTTCGACATGCCCATCTGCTTCCTGGCAGTGTGTAATCAACCAGAGCCTTTTTATTCGTCTCTAAAAAGAGAACGGCTTTGATTAATGACGGAGGCCCCTGGTCCCCCACGTGCTCTAATTAACCAACCTCAATAGATTTGGTTTTAGCAAACTCTGACTGTTAACACCCAAAACCTGCATGAATGGAGAAAGGAATGGGCATAATGAGCTGTTTTCAATACATTACAATTTAACTTTAATTTAACTTTAAATTATTTGTTTAGATGATCGCAACTCATGTGTTAGTGGCCTTTACAAGTCTGAATAATCTTTAGTTGAAATATCCTGAAACCAGACCCCAGAATGTGTAGCGCAAGCAAGGACACACACACACACCATCATTTAGTGGGGAAATAACTCAAGCACGATGGGAAATTGCCATTGACCCTGTGTGTGTGTGTGTGTGTTTGTGTGTGTGTGTGTGTGTGTGTGTGTGTGTGTTTGTGTCCTCTTGTGTGTGTTTCCACTAAATTAAGAACTTATTAGGACTTAAAAACCCTATCCTATTTCACGCTGGGAACCTTTGGGGGAAATGAGGATTACTCTTCAAAGCACTGCGGCCTGGCTCTTTTAATGTTGTAACACTTAATATTTTATGACAGTGTGATGGTTGCGGCATTTAGAGAGGTCATCTGTCAAAGTTAGATGTAGCTAATTATATGTCTTATGGATTTGATCGTCCTAACAAAGAAGAAAGAAATTACTTCCGATCAGCCAAGCTGGAAAATATTTTTCCAAGGCTTCATTTCACCCCAAAGCACTTTTTCATTTTTTTGGGCATGCAGTAACAACTTTTCTCTTTGTGTTCTGTTGTTGTTTGCTTTGATATTAAATTGAATAATTTGACAGATTTCGATGAATGAGACTCAATTTTCCAAACACTAATCATCCCTTAAAGGTGATTGGAACTCAAGATTATAAGTGCCAAATTTATACTCTACTTATTTTGATGACACCGGGTCCTCAGGGCACATTGATGTATACCTTTTGTTACCAAATCCAGAACAAATGATACTGTACCGACTACTATAATGGCTGATGACACATGTAGACAAGCTCATGACGTTAGGATTGAAACAGCATAAACTCGGAGCAGCATCATAGAGTTATTCTCTGTCCTGCTTATTGTAAGGAAAGTTTCACACAGCTGTAAATATAGCATGGATGTTTTCCAAGACAACAAAGTGCCCAACCAGGGCCCCTTTACCCGTACAGTAAATAGATCTTCACATAAACAGGCACTGTGGGGAAATGTAGCGCCGTCAAAGGGCGGTGTGAAGCCAGAGCCGCCGCCACAGTTGGAAAAGGCCCCTAATGACTTCAGGTCTATTGCCAAAAAAAGACCAGTCATGATTAAACAACTTTTAGCAGTTCTCGTCAGCGCCACCACTAAAAGGAGTCATCCGACTACAAAGACTGTTGTCAAATAAATATACATCTTTGTAATTGTTGGCTAACCTTTGAGGAAGACAATTAAACATGAAAGTAGTGTGTGTGAAGTAAAAATAGAAAGACGGATAAATTAATCTGTTGTTGAAAGCCGTGCAAATGGAAACGGATAATAATGTTTTGCGCTCTTGTCACGTCATATTCTCTTCAATGGACTCTTTTATCATGAACAAACCTGTGTGGAGATGCCTCTTCACCTCGCTCTGTCTGTCATCATATTGCATTAGCTTTCTGGTCTAAATGCACTGAGGGAGGATATCAGATTCCTCACAGCAATGAGACAGAGATGGATTGTGAATCAAAAAGAGCGAGACAGATCGCAGGTGGAGGCGGTCCTTGTGTTCCTCTTCACAGCTGCTGCCAACAGCAGGATGGTTTCGTCTCATTGTTATTTAGAGTCTCTGACACAACAAGGAAACTCTACCTGTCCCCATTATGATGGATTCACTCATAAATGTGGTGGCTCGGTTTCAAACAGGAGAACCTGCTTTGTGATTTTGTAAGCCTGTCACTTAACCTGCTCACAACTCATCCCCATTGAAGCTGTCTCTGGAGATGTAGGCCGGGTTTGGTGTGTGGCGAGGTTACAGGAATGGAAACTGTCTGTTTTCCACATATTTTCTATTGTATTTGTCTGCGGTTTGTTTTCTCTATTCAGACACAAACAGTCGAGTGTCTACCTGCATTATGCAAATTCAAAAGTTAATTCTTGTGGGTTGACATTTGTAAGTTTCACTCTCTCAGTGTCATATGGACACAAGTTCTAAAGCTCTTGTAAGTACAAGTTAAAACGAGCATCTGCCACAGCGGGACATTTTTGTCCTTTTTATTGACGTTCAAGAGCTCTATATGTCGTATGTATGTGGATGTGTTGTCCTTCTTGAACTCAGCCGTCTACTGACTCCCGATCAATGACTTTGACCTCTTGATGCTTTCACTGGTCTAAGTCTGGTGTTCACAGTCAGCTGATGTTGTCTGTTTTACGGATCCTTGTCGTTTCACATATGAAGTCAAATATCTGTATCAGCTTGTAAGCGGGCTGCTTTTCAAGTGTGAACTTCCAGAATTACTCAAATCAATGTCTGGTCATTTTCTTATCAGTATAACACCATCTGACGTACTCTCACAACCCTATGAGATTAGTGTGTGGATCAGAGCTCAAGTTCACTTTTATCACCACTGTCATGCTCCAAATGTGTCAATTTCATTTTAATCTGGATGGTTTTTTTTACACAAATACAATGCAACATAATGCGACAATATTTCTTCATACTGTAAATATAATATACTACAATACAATAAAATTGGCTTGGTCTCAGTTTGGATTTGTAGTTTGCATTTGTACTATCACCAAGCTGGATAGCTTTGAACTGTTTACCCATTTATTACTTTTTTGGCTCCCTGCTTGCTAATTTTCAGGCACTCTCAATCAGGTTAAAGTGCTATAGCAATGTAGTCCATCCGTTTTAAGGTTAATGAGTGTGTCCTGCATATGCAGTCCTGCTATTTTCTTGGGTATTATGACAATAAAATACCAAATACCAACCTCAAACTAATTAGTAATTTCTATATCCACAATCTTTCCCCACACCCCTGATAACTACACCAGTACTCACTGGAGTACACATACCCCTGATTAGGAAACAATGATCTGTTGCATCTACTTCTATGGAAATACACTAAACTTTTGCTCATTAGATGCAGAGTGAGGCCAGTAAATTATCTTGTGCAAGTGCTCCCCCTTGTGACAAGATCAGATTCTCACGACAACATGTTCGTTTCCACAGGAGATGCTGGCTGGATGAGTGTACGTTCTTCTTGTTACAGCATCTGAGTGCAGTTGACAAAATTTGCCAAGGAAAAAATCTTCAGAAGCCCAGTGTGACTTTCTTCGCCCAATTTATACAAAGTGATGGAGGAAGATCACTGAAATAAAGGAGAATGAATCAGGTTACAGCCACCGTGTAGCTGACAGAACAGTGATAAGCAAGTCACGATGGTGGACACCTGACATGCAAGCCCAAACTTAACTCTTAAGTACCAATACTTTGTTTTGTGTGGATAAAAAAAAGTTAATTTGTGAATTAAATTGAAGGGCCCTGTAAACCTATTTACTCAAGCAGGTCCTACTATGATCACTGTGTTATAACATCCTACATTGTCTGCCAAAGTTAAAGACAATTTGGTTTCACTGAAGAGATTTCTGTGTTCTTTTTTCCCCTCTGTGCTCTTCTCACTTGTTTGAAGTAAGTGGGTTTCATTTGCAAAACAAAATGTATTGTCATGTGCATCACTTGAATTAGGATGTGATGACAGTTGGTAGGTTATTACTGTTGCTGTCAATCCAATGTGAACAAACCACACCCGCACAATCCTGTTGAAGCAGATCATCTGAGTGCTTAACTCTTAATGACACCTGAAGATGTTTTTCAAATTGTAATTATTGCTAATTGAGTCATGACTATTTTATTTAGATTTTTTTTTTGTTTTTATTCGGTAAAGAAGACACGACATGTCAGTGCAGACAGAAGCAGCTCATACATGAGCTAACACTGACATCTGTGTCGGTGCAGACAGACGTTTTTTCTAAGATGGTCTTGCACGGTTCATCATTCTTTGTCAGAGTTGGCTGTAGAGGAAGCGAACTGTGAGTTTGCGCCATAGAAATAAAAAGGCGTTCACCCCCGAAACCTTGCTAAAACCTGAATAAATATAAACAGCCAGCAGATGTCACTGTGCTTCCTCTGAAGGCGATAAGAGATGAGAAGACGATCACGGTTAGCAGTCTTGATTACTTTACTCATGAAACAGACCGAGGAACTGATGTATCATCCCAAACAATCATTGATCTCATTTTAAGTTTTTCCAACCACTGCTTTGTCATTGTTTTTAAAGCTAAGATTCTGTGAGAAATTGCACAAACAATAAGTTAGTAAATCTGATTTTTGTATTGTTGTTTTTCTTACTATTGTATAGGAGACTATAAATTAAATCACCAAAAAAGAAAGGCTTCAATGGCTGTTTGTACGAGGGATTAAAGCAGAGGACTGTCTTCCCGAATGTGTCACTCAAACTATGTTTTATTAACAAGTTTTGCTTTCTGGTTCTGCAGCTCCTACGTGTATTTGGTGTATCTGCTTCTGTGTTGCAGAGGTTGCCAACCACTGCACCACAGTCGGGGCCCGTACAGTCCAGTGGTTATTCATACCCCGACCACGTACTTCAGAGTTTACTCATTCTCCTCTGGCTGCAGGATTGTGTGTGTGTGTGTGTGTGTGTGAGAGAGAGAGGGAGAGAGTGTGTGTGAGTGTTCCTTCAGTTATAATTACTGCAGATACAGGTCTCACACACACACACACACACACACACACATACATGCTTAAGATAACATTCAGCTGTGTACATGTACATACACAGTGTGACAAAACCAACATGGCTGCGTAATGATTAATCACTAAGCACAATTTACTCTCCCTTGCTGGAATAGTATCCATAACACACACACACACACACACACACACACACACACACACACACACACACACACACACACACACACACACACGTCTTTCTCCTTAAGAATGCTTGTCCATTAGAGAGCGCAAGAGAGGCAGAAACAGAAAAGACAGCGAAATACAGAGAAATAAGAGACGGTGGATTTGAAGGTAATTGTGAGTGATGCCTTAGAACAAAGCAATTATTGATTTCACTCTCTTAATAGCTTTTCTGATTGCCTCTGCAAGTATTAAGTGTAATTCAGTGAAGACGCCAAACAACCGGTCCATTGGATTAATTGCAGACCATTTTAAGTGCAGTTTGAAATCCTGTGTTTTTGATGGTTTAAAATGATGAATTTGACGTTAGAGTGAGACGATAAAGCTAAGTTACTACAACTATAAATGCTTTGTAGTCTTTAGGATATTTCACAGAAGTTCATGTTTTAGTCTATTTAGTCATTATTCTCCTCAGCAACGAACAGACAATAATGACTGTTTTCAGCAGCGGTTTTACTCGTATGTTCTGCTTAAGATGCATCTGCAAGGACATACAAAAGCACAGGATGATATTAGCATTTACATAGAGCAGCAATGTCCATTTTGTTCTGGTAAATGCATATCAACACAACTGCAGGGATAACAGTCATACTTCTTAGTATTGGAATACCATACCTCTGTACATTTTACTGATGACACTGCAATAAATCTAAAGGTTTGCCTTATCATGCACGTCTTTTACAAGCTGGATAGACCAATTCAGCCTAGATGGAAATTGATATGTGCAGTGAAGTGTAGATGTCCAACACCACTGGTTTTCAAGGGATAGGGATGTGCCAAGTCGCTTGTTTATCAGGACTGAAGTTGCAATGCACGCTAGTGCATGTCAAAACTGTCAGCTGCTGTTTGGAGATGTTCCTTCATCGTGCACACAACAGATGTTTCTCTACCAGATGTTTTAGCTAATTGAGAGCTTATCAAATGGCAGAAGTACTGTGGTATTTTCTCACCCTCGCTGGCAGCACAACTTTCAGCATTTAAGCCATCAGAAAAGCTTTCTCATTGTACTTTTGTTTTCCCCCATAAGTACTCAAACTATTGAATTTTTTAAATGTTTCACAGTAAAATAAGGACAATAATGCACAATGCGGTTCTTTTCAAGTTTCCCAGTAAGCCATGATGGGGACCCTGAAACTCAAGCGCCTAAATAGAATTCATCCATATTTTCACCTATTTTCATCTTGTGAAGTAACACGATATGAAATCAACACAATGGGACATGGATGTATGAATGCAGATCCTTTTTCAGGTTTACAGAGGTTATAATAGGCTCTTCACTATAGCAGTACTGTTAATTATTGTGCTTAAAGTGGAGAGGGAAGCTGATTTTCAGAGTCTCACTAGAAATGTGCATATAAAGCACTAAAAGGTGATGTATGGAATAAAGGGGGGAAGCCAAAATTGATAACAATAAAACTGTTTAGCTATTTATTTATCCATTAATTAATTCCAATCAGCTTCAAACAAGTCTCATGTCCCAATAATTAGTCATCAATACCACCCTGCAGACTAAAAAGCATACAAATTGCTCATAATTGTATTCTTTGGTTGTGAGGAAACGGCAAAGTTAGTATGCTGCACAGACATTTAACAGAATGTGAAAATCAGGGGCTCATTGGATGGTCCAGGTTAGGTCAGAGGTACTGATCGGAGACTTTGTTCGGATATAGCCAACCATTAATAAATGTGTTGAGTGACAAGTGTCACAGCAAAAGTTAATGGTCCCAACTCCCAATAAAACAGAAACTGTCCAGAATAACAGATGACGCCAACAATTGTATTCCTGCACATCGACAAAGTGTCAGTACCACTTGAGAGACCAAAGGAACAGATCAAGTGAAATATATTATTGGCAACATGTCAGAAAACGAAAAAGACATCGATATGGGACTCGGGTGTCTTCAGTTACTATATTTAGAAAGAGACTACTTCAGTGTATGTGGCATTCAGATACAGGAAAACTTGAAAATGCGGTGTTTTTTGCCAAATCTGTCTTTGGCTTTGTTCTATTTAAACTTGTAGTAATTTCTCAAATGTTATCTCAACTTCTATTGTAAGAGGTTAAGACAAACTGCTACATAACGCATTGCTTGTTTTATTGACTCAGTTTCTAATGGATGGTTGAACCTGTATGAGGATGTATGACGCAACACCAACACATTCTTTTTATGAATGAACAGAAATGATGCTGGTCACAAAGAAAGCCTAACATCAGTATCACAAGCAGAGCTACCAACAGAGTGTGCAGTTCTGTGACTTAAAGAATCAGGATTTAATTGCAGAGGGTTGAGTGCCTTCCAGTAATTCTTGCTGTCAAACTGTTGAACCTGAGATTTATGAGATTTCAAAGTACTTCTGACAACACACTCTTCATGCTTTGAATAATGAATCTCCACCTGTGTGTCTTTCTTAGTTTTTCTCTTGTGTTTTTGCATTAATGTCTGTCCTTTGTCAGAGGGGCATGGCAAGTGACGCATCTGATTATCTATTAATAACCTGTGAGATTTATAATGTGGGGCTCGTTACAAATAAGAAAACTACTCCTACTGTTCAGGTGGTGTGTTACCATTTGACATAAAAACATTTACAGATTAAAGAGAACGTCCTATATATAACAAAAGGCAGTGTCTGAAGTGAACCTGTTTATATGTTAATAACTATCTGCATAATAGCCATACCATGCTTTACTTCCAATGTACAGAACAATCATTGGAGTACATAAGGGAAATGCAAACAACCCTTTATGGCCGCCATCGACCCATCCATCTACACAGGTGTATGAAACGATTGCCTTGTTGCCTAATTAGACCCTTCATTAAGACTAAAAAAGCATGCAAGGTGCGCATGATTCTATTCTTTTGTTTCTGACAAAATTGTTACAGTTGGAATGCAGCACAGACAGTTCACAGAATGTGAAACTCAGAGTCAACAGTATGTACCAGAAGTAGCATAACGTCATCTGAAAGCTGGGAGATGCAGCTCAGCGCGTATGTCAAGTGGTTATAAATCTGTAATAAACATTGGGTTTTGTTTCCGTGATTTTAAAAAGATAAGAGTTTAGATCGTATAGGGCTTAGAAAATCATGATGAAGTAATTTATGATCGTTCCCACACTCAATTCGGTCTGGGTTGATGTCAATTATGTGTGGGTTGATACCATTTGTTATCCTGATTTGGTGCAAAATTGAACAATTTTTGATCATCGGAAATTTGTAAAAACAAATAGTCAGAATTCCTTTCAAAATACCATATTAAGACACAGACCTTGGTGAACACCTTGCTGTGATTTGGTATCAATTTTGTTTTCACATTTTGAGATTTCTGCAAGAATTGCATTTTTTGCCGTTTGGATGATGAAACTTCTAGAAACTGCTCAGAAACCCTGGCAGTGTGGATATAGCTAGGAAAGCCAGACATCCTCTGAATGCCCAGGGTCTCTGCTTTGTGGCTTTAAAGTGTCATGATGCTGTGATTATCTTCAAGGTCACAACCTGACATTTCATGCAATGACATCAAATCAGATTTTTTAAGAAATGGTCAAACTACAATGAAATGTCTTATATGGGGACTAACATTATCACACATAATTATGATTGGGCTCATTTAATCCACAAGAGTCTCAACCTTTCAGCCATGCTGTGCAATTTCATTCAATATTAAAATATATCATTTGTAGAACAGGCGAAAATAACAAATTTGAATCTGCATGCAAAAAAGATGCACCTTTTTTGCCCAAAACTGCATGGGATTAGTATAAAGTGGACATGTCTGCAAAGGGGAGATTCGTGAAGTCATTCTCTTCATATATCTTGAGGTGCAAGATCACAGGACACCTGTAAATATGGCCAGTTTTTCCCTCACCAAAATTTTAGCCTAACTTTGGAACGTTATTTAGCCTCAGCCTCTTTAACGACCAGGGTAATTGAACACACCTTTAAAGTGGTAGTTCCCCTTAACGAACTAGATGTGAATGAGGAAAATGAATGGAAGCCTTTTTAATGTCTCTACTCCAGTGAGATCATCTTAGTTTAGCTTAATTACTCAAAAGTGTTTGGGATTAGTAGCAGCTCTGATCAAAGCAGCCTCCACCACTTCCCCTCTTCACACAAGAGCTCTCTGAATCCATTAAGCTGTACACCCCTTTCCGTTTCCAGCCTCCATTCACATTCTCAATCCCTGCCTTCCAGATTTACCGCCACTGATCCTGAGATGTTCTGCCAGACGTGCTGAGCTCGCCGTCAGCCTCGAGGAAGCCACTTACTGGCTGCGTTGAACAGAGCGAGAGAGCCAGGCAGGGCATTATGAAACAACAGATTGGACTGGAAACGACAGATTTCAATGTCAGCGGTAGAAGGCCTCTGGTTACGGTTGGTACAATCATCATCAACAAGCTGCTCCTTTTGAAAATCATTTTTGTGATTTACGTATAGAGTGTGCACAGCTGTTTTAGATATGTGTGGTGGTCACTAAATTAATTTATGCATTAAATACAAGTTAAACTATTGCTTTAAGAAACAATAACCCTGAGCAGGTTCACAGAAACATAAGGGCAAAGGCCAAACCTCTGCAGACACAATGACACCGAGTACCAACAGGCCAGATGGGCATGGATATGATTCTAATGTCACAAGGAAGTTCATAAAGTAACAAAAAAAAAGGAACAAAACGGCTTCAAATACAGTTTACTAATCTAAAGCATATTGAGCAAGATGTGTATGTTGATGTTTCTCTTAATTTATGGTGACCTCTTCTTCCTTGCTGACTGTCAAGTGTCGAGTTTACTGGTATTTTGTCTCTGGTGCTGGCCACCAAAAATATCTGGATCTCTTTGCTTTGATACATATTTGTCTTATACTGATTTGCTGGTATTTTGTGCTAGGGAAAGCAACTAGTTATGGGAAGACACTGGCTATACCTCGTTCGTTTTTGTTTTTTTTATGAACTGGCGAACAGAAGCAATGGGCTTAAAGCTGCACCGACCAGTAGGAAAGCTGTTGCTTCTCAATGCTTGATTTATTTAAATTGCAGTTCAACTGGAAAAGCTTTATATTTAATTTGTGTTTAGCTGAGGGATCTACAGTTTATCTGTGTTCAGAACATCTGGATTTTAAAAATTCACATAAAGAACTCATAAACCGCCATTGTTTACAATAAAGCAGTGACTTACATGTATTGTCATTATACCACGAGCATAAAAAACATGTTTGATGGTATCAAACAGGAAAGCTAACCAACATAGAGAGGACTGATTCATTATCAGGCGTCATACAGTTTGTTCCAGACACTCCTGTCTTTATGTCTATACACCTGCTGAATACAGCAGCTGTAAGCCAACGGTCACAACTGTCTTTTTAACTTAGGGAATTATATATACTCTCCCCACATTCACACGTAATGTAATGGAAAGCCAAAGACAATCCTGGAGGCAACCGCTGACAACAATAACAGCCTTACAGATCAATTCTCCTCCTTGTCGTTACCATGGTGATGACAATGTGCTGGCTGCCTGGGATTTAGTTTCAGTTTTTCATACTCGTCATTCCTTTGCCCTCTCCTCCTTTCTTACCGTTTCCGTCTATCCTTTGGGATGAAAGGCATGGCGTCAGCCTCTCTCCCCCTCTTTTCTTTTTTTTTTCCCATCCAGTCAGTTTGCAGACCCAAGCAGGGAGAGGGATTATCCCTCTATTTCTATTAGTCACACACTCGTAAGCCATGTATCACTCTGAAGCTTTGTGTCAGCAACTCCACACCCAGAGTGGAGAGACTTCTCATTATTGGCGGATTGAGAGGTTTTTAGCTTGCATTGGAAGCGCAACATTCTGAAAGTCAAGTCGTGTGCGAAGCAAGGCGAATGCATTTTGCAGATTACGACATGGTGTAATATGTCTTAACGTTCATTGCTGCCACGACTCCTTAATTGGTATATTAGTTAAACTTCGAGAAATATGGATGTATTAGAAATGTTCTTTAATTGCGCACATTTGTCAAGAAATGTTGGAATTGTCTTTAAAGGGCTTTAAACCGCATAGTGTCTGTGCATGGGTGTATAAATGCGTTAGGGTTCTTTTATTCTATTTTAGCAGTACCCCAACTATCATAGCTTGCTATGTGTTAGTTATTTAGGGAAAGTGCTACTTCACAAATTGACAGATACATTCAGGAGATCCAACAAGGCTCTTAAAGGCAGCGTTTTGAGGCAATCATTTTGGTAATTGTTTCGCCGAGTAGTCATTTACCCACAGCCTACTATCCATCCCCTTCCTCATCTGCAAACACGGCCATGCTGCTCTTCTCCTGCATTTCCCCTTATTACACTGCGAGGGAAGCCGTAGCTTGACATGCAGGAAGACTGCAACTCTTTCCCACACTCCTTATGAGGGGCAGGCAGATGGTTTCGATGCGCTGACCTTGAGTGTTTACCACAACCACTTCGTTCTCGGACCCTTCTTTTCTCCACACCCCTCTATCACCATCTCTACCCCCTACAACTACAGTCCGACTACAGTCTTAGATTAGATATTTGCCTCACGCAAGAATATATTTTCATATTCTTTTTGTAAACCTCTCTTTCTTTTTTCTGTGAGGCTTGATCATTCTTCACTGCAAAAACCTTCATTCTGCCCCAATGCCTTATGGTTAGCCTGTTAGACAAAGACTAACTGGTGGTGCGCAAGAGGAGGGCCTTAACAGACAGAGGACCCGGCAGCCTCCTGCAGCCAAAATGTGGGACCGGTTGTCCTGGGACCAACCTTTTCCACTGGGAAGTACCTCATCATGGTGAAGACAGTGCTACTAGCGATGGCGCACCCCCCTGCTGCACTTTAAAATCCTCCACCAGTCTGTATCACCAGCCTCCTCTATAGCTGTGAATGTTGGGTAACCTACAGCCATCACATCAAGTCCTCGGAGAGCTTTCACACAAGCTGCTTGTGATTGTGTGGTGCCTCACACTGATATACTCGCTTGGACCATATACATTCCCCACCTCCAGTAGAACTTGTGGGTCCACAATAGGAGTATTCAGCCATCAAAGAACTCACCGTTTAATGTGGGCCGTCATCATGGATTTAGATAGCCATCTTGAGAGGTGTGTGTGTGTGTGTGTGTGTGTTCAGGAATATAACTTCATTCTCCTTGTGTCACTTGTAAAAGTGGAAAGAAAACTGTGTGAAACATTGTTCATGCACATTCATCTTCAGGCACAGGAAGGTTGTGTCTTTGTGCATTCAAATGTGAAAGAAGGTCCAAAGGCCGATGTAGAGGATAGTTTGATATGATTTAGTAACTCAATGTACTGTGAACGATCCTTTAGAAACTGCTGCAGGAGGAATAAACATTTTACCGATCATTCTTCGGTTTTTCCCAAAGGCTTGTGAAACTGAATTTTTTTTTAATCTTTGTCTCACTGAAGGACAATTTTGAGTTTAAAACTTTTTAGTCTGATTTCAAGTTAGTCATTCACCAAGCGTTGCATTTATTTCATGCCGTGTCTCTTGATTGACTATTGCATTAGTCTTCTGCAAATACTAACTCCTGCGGCAGAAACTTCCTGTTTTCTGTGGTGCATTTCATTTTCAGTGATGCGACCTGAGTTTTGCCAAAATGTGGTGCAATCACAGGAAACCTTCAGGTGTAATTCTAATTAATTAAAGTCAAAGCACAATGAGAAATTCAGTGACCTATTTTCCCCTGAAGTCCCCTGACTTAACAATACATTGACGATGGCTCTGTTCTATTCAAGTGCCCCAATAAGCCACGACGGTGAGCCAGCATGCACAATACCAGGACTCTGAAACTGAAGCAGCTAAATGTAATTCAGACATCATTCATTTATTATTTACATCTCTGCTTTTCCTATCGTGACATGTCGGAATGCCCTCTGTGTGAAATCACAACTAATTGCATTTGATCTGTCAATCCATTTTCACGTGTTAATTCTTAGTCTACTGTGAAGAAAGCCAAACACAAAGAAGTAAAGACAAGTCAAGGATTGCTATTTGTTTTGTTGGTTTCATTGATTTTTTACAATTAATATTATACACTTGGGGGCAGTGGAAACAAGTTTTGAATACAACATTGACTCATCACTTTTTCATTTTGTATGGTGAACTTGTAAGCAGACAGTTGCATCTTAAAACATCCAGCAGTAGTACATTGAATATTTATTCTCTTTTAGCTCTGTTTTAGGTCTCGACCAACTCCGGAGGACAACAATGTAAATTTCCATCTCTGTCTCACTGAAGTCTCTAGCGAGTATTCAGACTCGCTCACAGTTCTCATTACCGATGATTCACAGCTCAATTATCTTGTGTTTTTTTCAACACATGCAAACTAACCACTTGGTAATAATTAAGTTACAACAAGGAACTTGAAACTCATTATGAAACCATCCCAATGTAATACTGAGCCACAGGGCCGTGGACCCACACTGGGCCGCAGAGCATTTGCTACCGGAAACAACAAAAAACTTAAATCATAAACATATGACATTATTGTAAGATATGTTTAATTTGCCATAGTCTGTTTATTTCCCACCACTTTTAAGTGAAGCTCACGTGAATGCTGAGCTATGACACCTGATAATAGATTGCTTACGTAACAGGTACATCTGCACCTGAGAAAAATAAAAAGAATCTGGATCAGCTGTCAGTGGTTTGTATTATTGTATTCACCCAGTATGACCACATCCACGTTCTCTATGAATATATATTGAAAACTTAAAATTCTCTTTTTTTTTTGTGCTGAGGAGTCTGAGAGCACAGTTATTATCTCTGAGTCTCTCGGTTGGACTGAATCTGCCCTGATGTGATGAGGTATCACGCACACAGCAAAACACTACGAGATAGAAACCTGTTGCGTGTGGACATATTCTTTGCTTGCGTGAGTGCACAGTGTGTGTGTGTGTGTGTGTGTGTGCCATCCGGGATTATGATAGAATGGATGACACATGTGAAATAGAGGTCACTTCTCCATCTGAAACACTGAAGGGAAGCCTTCACCGTCAATTATTTCAATAGATAACACATGCAGGTTAGTGTGTGTATAGGGCTCAGGAACAAAGCAGGTCTGCTAATTTGGACTCCCTGTGAGTCAGTGATCTGCAGAAAATCAGTGAATGCCTTTTGCTATTATATCAGATGGCTAAACAGCGTGGAAGTTGCAATTACTTTTGAATTATTGTGTCCGTGCGCAGTCTGGGGCGAGGTTGCCATTTCTTTGTAGGAGCATGTTTACCCGTGTGTGTGTGTGTGTTGTTGTGTTTTTTCATTTGTCTGTAGTTAAGCCCATTATAGATCCACAGATGATCTATTAATTAGGAGACGAGACTGTAAAGGAAAACCAGCCCCCTTCAGAAATCGTAATCTCACATTGTGCAGCACACCTGAGTCTAAAATGCTTCACTTTCCTCCAACCCCCACCCACAGTGCAGACTACGGTGAATTCTGGTCACCCACCCTGTACTCTTCAGGCTGGCAGTGTCACAGGGCTAAGCGTGGAAACCCTGGAGGCGTCGGCACAAGGGGTGGATGATTCATTTATCAAGGATAAAGCCTCCCACCTTCTCTTCAATGAGCTGATGCAGCTACAGCACATGTACAAGGGAGTGTTTCAAGTGTTCATCTGTACTAACTGCCATCCGGCTTCACAAAGCTTTCTGCCACAGCCATTACCTCTATCTACTCTTCCACAGGCTCTCTCTATTCTCACTGCAGTCCGAAGCAAACTATAAGAAACACAACCGTTAAATCTGTATGTTAGCAGAATATTGTATATGTTTGTGAAGATATTTCTGGAGGCAATAAATATAATTTAATGATTTGAACAGCTACTAATACATTATGCCACATCTTCTTCAAATGTATATCTCTCAGTCTTCAGGGGATAGTTCGCCAAAAGAAATCAATCCAAAATACATATCGTTTTTCTCTCCCAGTGCTATTTATTAATGTAGATTGTTTTGTGAGTTGCCTGGTTTTGGAGAAATCGTCCGTAGAGATGTCTGCCTTCTCTGAAATGTAATGGGACTTTAGAGCACTCGACTTGTGGTTCTCAAAGTGCCAAAGAAAAATTCAATACCAAAACGTCTGTGGATTATCTTGATTAACCGGGTCCCTTGTATTATTAACGGTGCACATGGAGCACAATCTAGACTTGTAACTTAGTTACACTCTTTTTTAATTCTACAAAGAAACTTAATCTTTATCTTTCATCTCATGCTACTGTTAATGACTTCCAGTGTACACACAATACAATTGAAGTACTGAGAACGGATATCAAAAAATGGACATACTGTACAAACAAACAAGTGTTTGCCTATGCATCTTTTAGTCAATATCATATGTTGTTACATTATTCTTGATTATTTTGTTCTTCATGTCCTTAATTCAACTTTATCCCTCTTTGCACTGTATCAATATTTGTTGTTATACTGTATCAATATTTGTTCTGTGCAGCTACAATCACCCCATTTCCCCCGGAGTCATTAAAGTTTCATCCACTTATCTAAGCCAGTCTTTCTGATTGGATAAAATGCAAGCAAAGATTCAATTCGGTCCACATTAGCTGATAGAAATCAAAGGATAAGACTAACATTGACCTTAGATTTGGATGCTTTGCTCATTGAGAAAGCAGGTTGGCACAAAGGAATGAAAGGAGTGTCATTCCTTTGTACATTTTCATGTTTGTGAGTAGTTTGGCTGATTCTTACAGCACAGAGGTTTTAAAACATCTGGCAGGGTGGTAATTACTGGGCAGAGAAACAGACAGGTTTGGAAGACATGAGCGGCGAATAAGGTGAGCACAGGGAGTGAAGGAGAGGAGGTGGGCGTCCTGCAAGGTGTTCATTATGTGGCTGAAGAATGAAACAGGAATGTCACAGGCAATTTCCAGATGATGTCCATGTTCAAGAACAGCCTTTGTTCGACAGCTTGTAATTATCACACCCACACTTTTTTACAAAATACATAGCAACACTGAGTGTCACCGAGGGGAATAACTGCACAGAGCACAATGTTTTTCTGAAACCACAAAAGTATAAGCTTAAAACAATTGTCTGTCAAAATGGTAAATACAACAATCGTGTGTATTGTGGTAGTTAGTTGCCCAGAAATGTATTGTCTGGGTCCAGTGACAAATATGGTGGCAACTCCTAAACCCTAATCCAAGTTTCAACATGTCCCTTCAGAAACCAGCATGTCACAGATGTTATTCGTGTTTCTCTACAGTGCATCGTCAAAATGTATATGAGTGAAGAGTTTAATATTACCTTTAAATATTTGCAAATGTACTGCAACACAGGTTTCTATTGTCCACTAGGACAGATTCAGATGTCGGCGTAACAAACACACCAGACACACACACACTTTCTGTCTCAGTTTACCAGAGAGCAGAAATATCCCCATCAGCAGAGGATAGCGTTCTCCTATGGAAAATCATTTCAGCTTTTTCTTAATTAGAATGAGATCAAATAGGGCAAAGTATACCCTGATGTGCTGCAAGCTCACACCCCGTATCTATGTTGGGTACACACAGTTGCCAGTTTACAATAGTACACATAGCTAGCACTAATGCAACAGCCCTGCAATAAATCCTGCAATCAAAAGAGTTGAATACTACGTGTTTGCACCTGGGTAAGAAGAGTCACACCTCAGCTATTCAGCTATTTACAGCTTTGTCAAGTTGAATATGCTACTTAATTAAAGCAATAGTTGGCTAACTGAAAGATAACTAAGGTTTAGTTGTAGTAGTTATAGTAGTAGAAGTAAAAAGCAACAAAGTGGTGTGCGATATGTTGTGGTGGAATGGGTCAAACTCAGGACTGTCACCAAGGAGTGTTATTACTGTTATCATTTTACAGTGGTAGTTTGGTTTGGCAACAAAGCCACTTAGGTTCAGAAAAAATATACATAGCCTACAGTAGGCTACACACAGTCTATCTATCAGATTCAAGATAGCAGCATAACAAGTTGCAGACATTTTGTTTATGTCATTGCAGACTTGTTGTGAAATGCAGTAGTTTGACCTCTGGGAAGCACACTCCAAAACAAACTAAAGCTGCATGAGTATTTATGTTTGCGTGGAGCTGGGGGAACGCCTTGAATATCATAAGCAAGGTAATATTACTACCAGCAGTGACACCAGGGTGACTCGCCCCGCTGGGATTAATCCAGAGTGTATTGTTCTAGAGGTTCATTAATATCTGTCTCAGTTAATTACATTGCGGAAACAATGAAACACGATCACAATGCATTTTAGTTCTTCAAGCTGTTTTGTTCAGCAATTTCACAAAAGCCTATTAATTTACTTTGATTATTTGTTTGTAATAAGTTAAATCAAGTGTTTATGTGTTCCCAAAACTGAAACATTGTTGGAGGAATTTGCTTACTGTGTCACTTTTGGGCACTCTTGGAGTGTCACAGTTAAAGCTCTACTTCTACTGCCCACAGAGGTTTTTGTTAATTGGTTATGTTGGTGTTTTCGAACTGTAGTTTGAAAATGTAAAATGTTACAGCACCTTATCAAATGCATGAGGAAATGCGTCAATAGGAATGCATTTCTTTGTTAAAAAAAGGGCTGCACTTGTATTGTATAGAATGACAGGGGTCCACTGTTGTCTGGTACATAATGACATAATACATAAAGTTCCCTCTTAGACAGCATAGAGTGACATTTACGCTCCAGCGTGGATGAATAGAAAAGATAAAACCAAAATGGATAAAAACAAAATAGATCATTCTTATCAGAAAACAATAATTTAAACTGAACATAATCCAGTCTGTAGTGTTGTTATTATTATTGTGTGTGTGTGTGTGTGTGTGTGTGTGTGTGTGTGTGTGTGTGTGTGTGTGTGTGTGTGTGTGTGTTTTATAGGAGATCTTATAATCAGACTCACACTAGATGCCCAAAGGTCTGCATCACGTCACCCTAATTATCATTTACAACTGCAGCTTTAGAATAGTATGCTGGCTTTATCTACTAAAACACAACCGCAGATTCATTTGTTTAATGTCCTTGGATGTCTTTATGAGATTAGAGGTAACTCATTGAACTGCAGACCATACTGAAGCAGTTGAAAAGAGATATTCAACGTTCAGTAGCTACACAAACCTTAGTTTGATAAATTGCCTCGTAAGCTGAAGATATTTATGTTCACTTGCTTTATGGGTCTCGAAGTAAATTCAATAACATTCGATTGTTAAAACACTGTTAAATCACTCAGCTAACCAGCTGCAAGTTGGCAAGTGTGTGACAAAAAGAAATGTAGCATCAGTTTTATCATCACAGTTAAATGAATAATTTGGTGTTTGAGTGTTGTAATTTAGGCTGAAGGGAATGTCATTACTTTTCAATCCGTCCAGGGTTTGCTCAAACCCAGAGGGATAGTAAGAAGAAGAGCAATTAATCCAGTTACAATAACCTCAGGTTGTCAAGTACGGGACTTTGTCTGCAAGCAGCCCCCAGATGAAATGGTTGGCAGTCTGCACCTTTAGCACATGTGAATTTGCTGGATTATTGTAATGAGATGTGGAGTTGTGGCAAATGGCACAAGAAAAGAAGTCCGTGCTTGCAAGCAAAATGTGAATTTGCATTGATCACACTGATTGTTGAATTGACAGAAAAGGCACTTTATGAATGAATTCACGATGAAATAGATTTCTTTTGGCACAGATTGAAATTGAATATAGACGATAGATTGAAACTGAGTGGAGTCTTGCTCGTCTTTTACGGTTGCTGCACCTGTCAAGACCTCAATTCTGTCCGTCGTTGCTGTCAGATTTCATCAGCGGCAACTAATTAAGCTAATGCTAGCGTCATGAGTTGGTTGAAAACAATCTCTTAGGCTGACTTTTTCATTTTTCAAGCTGACTGCTTGACGGCTAAGTGTTGCAGCTTAAATTCGATCCGATAAATTCACAGTTTAATGTATTCCATACACTCTCACTTTTTTATTTGTTGTTTCAAATGTTTGCATAAAAGATTAACTAGCCTGATGTTTTGCTGCGCAAAAATATAGAATAGATACTATCTTTATCCCTTTATGGGGGAAATTTGTCTCTGCATTTGACCCATCCCTAGGGAGCAGTGGGCTGCCAATGACAGGCACCCGGGGGTTCAGTGTATTGCTCAGGTACACTTCGACACATGACACGTCCCAGTCGGGGATCGAACCTTTGACCTTCCGGTTCGCAGACGACCTCTTAACCCAGTGCGCCACAGTCGCCCCTAATGCTTTCGCCCATATGCTTTCTTGGTTGGGTTAATAATAACTAGTAGATCGCTAGTGAATCATTGTCTCGTCACTTCATACAAAACATTGCATCAGAAATGTAACTTGTGGTGAATCCATGGACAGACATATTTATTAACATGCTCGTATGAACATTTCCACTTATTCACACAAATGTATTTCTATCACCTGGATGTGAATGTTTTGGGAACTGATAAACGGGGTTATTGCTGTTACATTGAGTTTTAAAACTCATTCTAGCCTGAGACAACAATTCTAACAATTTGAATCATTTCTCCAAGGTCAGGCATTTCTTTCATTGTCTTCCAGCTTGGTATTGTATCCCTGCATTAAAGGAGCAGAGTGTTGCATCTAGTGGTGCGGCTGCGGATTGCATTCAACCACAAACCGCTCCACTCACCCTTCCCTTTGCAAGCATGTGGGAGAACCACGTTGACTGTTAGACATTTATGATATTATGGTTGTGTATGTTCAATTCTTGTAAATGTATTTTTAATCAATGTTTTTGATATTATTTCCATTAAATAGTCATGTAGGTTTGTTCATTTATAGAACTTTGAAATATAGCTACCACAAATATTTGCCTCTGACATGAACCTTGCCTGTGAATTTTTGAATCTGTGCATATTAGATAAAGCTACAAATGAATTGCCTTGTTTTGTGTTGTTGTATAATTATTATAAAATGGGTGAAAATCAAATAAAAACTATAGGTTTTTTAAACATACCGTTGGCATCACAAAACTTTAGGTGTATAACTAATGGTTCTATTTTCACACCAATTTTCCCTGCAACTTTTTTTATCCCAAAAGTATTTTCTAAGTTGTCTTTGTGGCAAAAAAAAAAGAAGCATTTTGTATACGGACACAGCAAGAAATATTTCTTCCTCTGTGGGGGGAAAAAAACAGGTAAAGGTGGTCCTCACACGTTTGTACTACACTGTCATTTTATGGGTGCAAGTTTGTGGCAAAATTGTTATTTTCTTTACCTCCATATTCTGTCATCGTCATATTTTGGTGTTTTCGGAACACATGTTTTGCTGCTGGAGTGATCAGCTGTAAGCTCAGTCGTGGCTATCATGATGATATCGGCAGCAGATTTCAGGACGGTCATAGCAACAACAAAACAGAATGCTAGTCAGCTCTTAGCTTGAGGTGGAGCTCAACTGATTAGTCCGATGAATTAGGTTTGGGTTAGGATTGGGTTTGCCAAAGGCAAAATGCTTCGTATTGGAAGTTTAATTCCTAAATCCCAAACTGGAATCATGGTTCTCAAATGCACAGTTTTCTATATGCAGGAAATGAGCGAGTCAGTGCAATGATCTTCTCCCCTATAGGGGACTCTATAGAGTCCAGTATGCTTCTTTATCCCTTTACATGGACTATTCCCAGGGGTTTTCTGGCACTGTTGTTGATGACTCAGACACTTTACAAGCACCAGAGAAGAGATCCTGCAGCCCAGTTGTGTAATTGAATGGCTCTTCACGATATATTTATCTTTCTCCCATCTCTTCCAACATCCTCGTTACCTGCGCTCCTAGTACTTCCACCAATTGAAGCGCCTCTCTCTCTCTCTCTCTTTCTGCAACTCATCTCTTCCTCCCGAGAGTCTATTTTCTCTCTTTCCCTCTAGCGTGCATTTGTATTCGTCTCTGCATAGGTCTCCGTTCAGTCTCTCTGATACCACTCATCCCTCAGAAACTTGCTTTCATATGATAATTCAAATGGCATTATGCATTACTATTGTTCAAGGTGTTTTGATGTATGGAGAGAGGCATGCGGAGCAGATATGACAGCGAAGATGAAACGTGAACAGAAGAGGCCCAAACTAAAGAGGCGGTGACAGAAAAGCTAAATAATAGGCACATACATATATGGAGATGGGCAAAATGCATTTGATTGTATCTTATAGAAAGACAGATGTGTCCTGAACAGGCTCTAGTTCTATAGTTCTACACTATCTGCACTTGGAATTTCATAACTAATGCTTAGGCCTGCAAAATGCTTCATCCTGTGGGACTAAGAGGACGCATTTTGTCTTATAACATCAGCTGCTAATACAGGACTCAACATTGCTCATGTAGTCGTACAAATACATCATAACATTTCCCAATGTTTTACGTTGAAATGTCAAATCTCTTTAAATCAAGGGAGAACAAGTATATTTTCAAATGTTTCATGGAAATAGTGGAAATATTACTTGTACAATCTAGTTGAAATGAGTCCAGGTATGGATGTCTGGTGTGTTTAAACATGTAAAAAAAAAAGGTACGAAAGAGAGACGCAGGAGAAATTTGCAAATAAGCCGTGAAAACATCATCTTAAGCACCAGACTGCAGTTAAATGTGTCTCATAGTCAAAATACCAAAGACTGCATTTACATTTGCCCACCACATTGCCATATGCAGTTTGGTTCTTCAATGGAGATTAGGTTTATCAGCAGAGCAATTACCATTTCTAAAAAGAGCCTGTGTTTGACTTTAAACATAAGATATGATGTGAGAGAATTATTCTGGTACATTTCCCTCTCTGAATTTTATTCTAACAGAGCAGTGAACAGATTAGGGGGATTATAAAAAGCTCTCTTTCGCTCCTCGGTAGGCCCATACACAGACTGACATAATAATCATACTCTAATGTATCGCCTGGATATATGCCCGAATGTGTCGTTCTTTTCTGTGTTGATTAATTGGAAATTCCTGAAGGGCACACTGTGACTGCAGTGCTGCAGTTTCAGTGGGTGTTGATTGGAAGGGCTTTCTATATATAAAGCGTATTCAAGCAACTAATACAACAACTTTTCATTCGAAGAAGCATTGCGTTGTTTTGAGATTGGTTAAAACTGTGTTGAATAACGTGGTACACTAATACAGTTATTCATCAGAGCTGCTGTGGCAGCAAGGCGAGCAGAGGTCCTCAGATGCTCGTATAGGCCAAATGAGGAACGTGTATCCTCTCCAAAGAGAGTGGGGCCATGAGGCATCCAAACTTCATTCATGAACCATATCAACTGACTCTTACCAAAGCAAAAGAGCGAAGCTTGGTACCAAGAGAGCCTCACTCCATCACACAGGCAGAGAAACCTAATCTCAGCCACTTCAGTTTCATGGCAGGGTAGAAACGAAGATTGGTCAGGACATGGGGAGCTTTGCTTTCCAGCTCTGTCTTCACCACAAAGGTTTGTCCCAGTCGTACATTCCTGCAGCTTCACATTCATCGCAACCATTTTCTTCAGTCTCGCACTTAGCGGTGCATGGTCGTCATTCCTATCCACATCAGCGCACACTCCAGTGCATGTCGGAGGTCCCAAAAAAATAACAGAATCTACATGTGAAATCAATACATTAGATGTGCTTCAGACCTTTACATCTTGCATGTGAATGTCACAACAACAAGGGACAATGGGTGCCCTTGTGAGACCAAAGCTCACTTTGAGGTGGCGTAAGGACACTATGTACACCAAGACCTTCATCAGCTGCCGTAAAATATGTGGGGTCAATAATGTTTGGTCCCACTCTCCAAAGGTCTTAGTTCCTTTTAATACAATAACACCCCTGCTTTTGCGTCAGTCTCACATCTATCCAGCACTGAATAATAATCACCCAGTGAAATCGATGGGGCCCAATGTACCTTACTTACATTTGATCACATTTAAAAGCAGTTTTCCCATCAGTACGTGCCATCCAGCAAGGTCGAGCGGTCTGGATACATAGCTGTAGGCTGTTGTAAGGCACTTACTGAACTTGTAAGGCAGACGTTGCAACGTTACGTCTTTTCTTCTTACCCCTTGTTCTTTTCCACCTCAGTCAAACGTTGAGGTTGGACTTGTTTGTATTCCTTTATCGTCGCTACGTGTAGTTTAGATTTTTTTTTGCACTTTCAGGACCCGTCTAGATTTTATTATGAAGACACTCATAGGAGAAAAGTGTTGAAATAATACCTGGGTGAAAGCACAACTGGATTTAAAAAGGAATTCAAACAGACAGGCAGTGACAGTTGTTTAGTAACAAAGACCTTTACACTGATACAGAATGATGTTTTATCTTTCTACAAACACAAGCTGACAACCCAGAAGGTGGGTATTTTACTGTGTGTCATACAGTTAGCACAATGCCAACATATGAGGCTAATGATTGATTGATTATTTACATGAACTTTCATTTCAGATTGCATTGCCTCGTTTAAACTTATTTCCTTTAAATAACATAATCAAAAGAATTGTTGCAACCAAGAAATAAGACACTAAGACAGCGTTGCGTTCACCATTTTCTGTTAATCCGATCTGTTAATCTCATTGCAAAACTGTTGGGGATTATGAGTTTGCATGTAATTAATATGCGATGAAAGACCTCTATTAATATAACATTTCACAGTGAGTAACATCTTGTCAAATTTGGTTTGCCTTTCCTTGAAGTCTCTCTTCAGCCCTTCCCTCAAGTTTCTGTTCTTACTTCTTAGAAATGATTGATCTGATTAGGTTGTGCCATAACGTCTTCAAATCTGGGTTTCCTGTAAAGTTTTTTAAAACCTTTATGGCTGTTACTTTTCCTCTTTACACATTTATTCTATGATATGTCCACAGCCACACAATCTATCATACCAAGCATCCAAACACCGTTGACTTTTATTTTGCTTAATACGGTTCAGCAATATGATGTTACATTGGCTAGAAGATGAATCGGGGGATTCACCTTTGTGGTGCATTTTCTTCTGCTATATGGTAAATTTGAATCCTCTTTTACAAAATAACGTCTTACTTGAAACTTCAGCATTGATAGAGAACGGTCAGGTATTTTCCCTCTATCACCCAGTAAAGAGGAGCTCTCTTTGCCTAATCTCTCATTTAACTCACTTGGGGTGAAGACACAGAACCTATAGCTCAATTATTTAAGCCTTAATGTGGAGCAATAATATAGTCTGTAGTAAGTGGTCCTTGCCCAAAGGCATTCTGTCATTGAGCACTTTGCCATTTATGTCAGATAGCTGTTGTGCGCCATCTAATTACAGAATAAAAAGGAGTAAGGGACTAGTGCAAAGTACAGCGAGAAGATGACATTCATCCTGACCAATTATTGCCTTTGTCTTTGCAGATGGCCACAATCATAACAAGGAGCTGTATTTATTCAGGCTCCCTTACTGTGTGAGCTACTATACTGTTTATTTTAGTGATTTAGAGCTGATTGTGATACTAATTAATGCATGCTTGGATGGAAACAATTCAAATTGACTCCAAGAGTATAAAACATCAACAGAATAAATAATGCAATGAACAAATGAATGAATGGACAGTTATGTATCCCTCCCTCGATGTTGGACATGTCAGCGGAGGACTGTTCGCTGCTCAGTTTCTCCTTGGATGCACCCATCCAGTTCAGAATGTGCCAGCTATGTCAGCCGCAGGATGTCAGGCGGACACTGTTGTGTGTGTGTGTGTGCGTGTGCGTGTGCGTGTGTGTTTTGAATCAGGACATACCCCCGAGTACCTGAGTTTTATTTTTATGCATGTTTGCAGTCAGTGCATGTCACAAGGTGAGCACATGCTGAACACATTGCTATATAAGTGCTGTGGAAATATTATTTCAAGACACATATACGCCCAAATAAGAAACTCCTTCACATTACTTTCACACTCTTTCACATTACTTTCACACTCCTTCAATCGAGATGTGTAAACACTTTAATTGAAACATGCTGCACTGTGAGTTGGTTTGTGTTTCTGGAGACGTGGGCGAGCGTATCCTCTATTCTCCTGACATTTTCAGAGTAATGAGAAGAGCTTCATACTTGAGTCAGGAGACGGGATATGAAGTATTTGGATCTCAAAAATGTCTTGACCTCTGTGAGATTGTGTGTCCTCGATTTCGTGACATTTCAAGTAACGTGACAAGACCTAGAGGAAGTAAACATGGTGAGCTTTTGCATCGAAGTCTGGTTATACTAAGCACTGCGGGCATGTGTGGCCCGTCACATCAGGTTTGTAGTGAGAGAGGGGACATTCTTACATTTTCTTCTGCTGTATCGATTGTTTCATTCCAAAAAAAGAGAAAAAGATATCAGGGCTATGGACCTTGTTTGTCAATATTTAGTAAGTGCAGCTGTGAAGCAAAACAATTCCAGACAACTATTGATGATTGATTGAAAACTGGTTAGAAAATAATTATTTGGAGAAGGAAGAGAAGATTGACATTGATTTTTCTCTTAGCTGAGGATTGGGTTTGTTTAAGTTTTCCCTTGGATGCACCCGTCCAGCCAGTCACGTCAGCCTCGGGACTGTGAGACAGACAACAACAGTACATCGTGTGTGTGTGTGTGTGTGTGTGTGTGTGTGTGTGTGTGTGTGTGTGTGTGTGTGTGTGTGTGTGTGTGTGTGTGTGTGTGTGTGTGTGTGTGTGTGTGTGTGTGTGTGTGTGTGTGTGTGTGTGTGTGTGTGTGTGTGTGTTGTGTAGGCCTTTTCAGCTGAGTAAATTGATGCTTCTTTCACAAATTAAGCAAGTGGACCAAAAAAGAAAAGAAAGTCCCTTGAAGCGGTTGTGATTAAATGCCACACATCGTCATATATTTAGTAGCACTGACACAACAGCAGTATCAGAAATGTCAGAGGGAATGCTGTATTCAATTGCTGTTTTATATCTGGGACTTTCATACAAATTCAATGTTTTCACAAATTGAAAAGCATTGTAATCGTCTGGTATTCCAAGTGGCTAATGTTTAGTAACTGTTTAGGCCTAGAATGTGGTGAAGTGAATAATGCTGGAAGTGTCGTTACTATACTCTATATTATTGTTGGGTAAATGCAGATTTTTCTCCTTTAGGTGTCAACATACTGATAGCAGGGTGCCGGGTTCATATTTTTGTCACATTTCATTTCATCAGAACCTGCTGGGCTTTAATGAAATTGCTTAATTATTTTTACTACACAATGAAATCATCTTGATTTATTTTCTCCTGAATGTGAATAACAAACCATTTATATGTTAATCACATGCCAGATGCACATTATGTCTTTATTCTCTGCACAAAGTGTCTTTATTTATTCTGAAAGAGCTGATCAAGCATCACAATTAAGCAACGATGGATGTACAGATTGATCTTCACATTCTGTTTTACACATGATGAAAGTACACCAAAAGTACTTGTGCAATGATACTGACACAAAATACATAAAATAACAACTAGAACACTTGAAGGCAGCGTTATATCTCCTTCATTTTGCCTACATTCTCAAATATATATCATTTTTGGACACTAAAAATGATAATATTCATGCTAATTTGTTGCGGTACATCTGCAGTATCCGGGCAGAAAATACTGAGGCATTGGGTGGAATATTTGCAGCTTGGTTCATCCCATTCTGCACCTGTGGTATAGTCACTATGTCAAATCTCAGCAGGATATTCTGCAACCGCCAACTACAGGAGAATTCTGCGGTCTTCCCTTGGACTTGCTATCGCAGTGTACCTGTGCATGTTACTTCAACTTGCCATTCATTTACCTTTGATCCCTTCCTTACAAGAATGACAAAACTGCAATTTTTTTCTGGCAAAGGCTTTTATTTTATAAAGAATTAAAAAAGGATTTTACCTGAATTATGACTTCCACCCTTGCTCTCGATTTGATTGCATCATTGTGGAACATGTGCAGGGAAAAGCTTATCAGACCATTATTGCCTCGAGCCGCTCGCCTCAAGCAGAGATGAGGACCGGGCTGCAGCGGTCTGGTTTCTTTGTAATTCCACAACCCCGAGATATTCTAACTTGTAGTCTTCAGCCCTAGCCGACTGTCAAAATACACTTGAGGCAATTCATCAGACTTCACACACCTCCCTCTGGAGCCACAAAAGGCGTTATTCAACTTTTTTTCACATGACTTTGATGTTTAACATTTGTAGAATTCCCCTCTAAGCCCTGCTGCATGCCTTTTGATTCATAGAAAATAACCAAGCAACAGCATGAAGACATGACCATTGAGTCTTATAATTCCTATGGTTTCAAGACTTCTTCAGCACAGCATGATGTTCATTTAGTACATTATGTACATGATGGTCCCATTTAGAGTAAAATAGATGATAAAGCAGGGTATGCTTGTGCTTGACAAGTCACTCCCGTGGCGACCTGTCAATCTCAATCAGGACTGAGGTGTAGCAATGCGTATCATTCTCCAGCTCCACCCTCTCGTCCAAATATGGACACTTCTGGCTCCAAGAAAAGAAAACGAGGACGGACAAAATGCAGAACTTAATGCTTAATGGTCGTCCGTAACCACTGGGTGATGTCATGGTGGTACCTCCACCTCTTCTATACAGATATGAACCTCATGAAAGTAACTGAATCTCTGACTGAACTGTCAGGTCGAGGTGCGTTGGTGATAATGTCGTCGCAGGCTTTGACAATAAAGAAGCATATGCGGAATGAAAAATATAATATATCTGGTTCTGTTGCATTCATTTTCATCCTTTTCAAAGGATGAAAATGACATTCAAATATCAGCATTCAAATATCAGCAATCAAATATCATTCAAATATCAGCATTCAAATATCATTCAAATATCAGCATACATTAACAGTATATGAACATACAATTATCAACAAACCTATGCACCTCTGCAGTATTTATTTGTTCATCCTCTCGGGGAGAAAACAAACTCTTTAGCTTCGTGTGCAGAGAAAACCGTTCCTCATCAACAAGTGATAAGATTGTCCTCTCCTTCCTTCTTCTCTTTGACTAAAAGTGGAGCGCCTTCTCACTCTGTAATTATCTTACTTCCTCTGTGGTTACTCTTTGTATTGCTATGACTCACCCAGCTCTCTTCTGCTCCACATGTTATATTTTCCAGATTCCTTCTGGCATTCTCTTCCCATTGATTTCATGCCTGTTTTCTGCCATAGAAATGAGAAGTGGAAAATGTGGTCGCCCCTGTTTCTAAAGCAGAGTACACAGTATGTGAAAATAGTTTATTTTTAAACAGACTAGTTGAATGCATACAGTTGTTATTGAAGTTCAGCAGCAAATCAGTAGGGAAGAGATGTCACAGATGTCTATTTTCTTTCCGTCTCTCTTTTCAGCTTTTATTTGCAGCTGACGGTGTTATGAGACAGATATGATGACTGAAGTAATGAGTAATTATTACAGGTGGAAGTGAAGGGAAAAGAGAATAACAGAGGACAGAGGATAGTTGAAGAAAGATGTGAACATTAGCTCTTCAATCTCTGAGTTTTGTTGAGACCAACATATATGCCTGCTTCGGTGTCATCACTACGATTTAACCGTATCCTGCGCATGTTGGCAGGTCCAGCCTCTGTAGAAGAAACATGAGTCATAAACAAACACACTTGTAGCCAGCAAGTGCACATGAAATGCACACAGGCTGGTATTTAACGTCATCTCGTCGTAGTTTAGTAATCCCTGCTCTCACAGAGCACAGTTTGCCTTGGCATCCATTCTTAAATATGACATCTGACCAGGGATTATCCCATTGCCCCAGTTTCACTGGGACTGGCGAGCAGGGAGTGCTGTGGAGCAAAAAAGCTCCCAGACTAAACAAAGATCAGAGTGTGTGTGTGTGTGTGTGTGTGTGTGTGTGTGTGTGTGTGTGTGTGTGTGTGTGTGTGTGTGTGTGTGTGTGTGTGTGTGTGTGTGTGTGTGTGTGTGTGTGTGTGATTGCCTTTTTACTTGTGATCGAGAATGAATGTCCACGTCCAATGAGCATGTGTCTGCTTCGAGGCATGGCCTACCGCAATGTCTGCTTTCAGTGAGTGACTGTGTGTCTGTGTATGTTTACAGATTAAAGGTACTTAATAAAAACTAATTTGGCATGACAAATGTATTTGCAGACCTATGACCGAATGGGTCTTTAATGAAACAATAAAAACCTGACTCACTGTTGAGCCATATGTTCTGTTCATTGCAATAACAAATACTACAGCCAGACAGATTATTATGCTCTGAAGCGGCTCTCTGAGAGAGAGAGAGGCACAACTTGCATCCCATAACCCAGACATTTGTTTCTAAATAATTGAACTTTTGCTCAGTGTTTGGAATATTATATGAACCAAACGCAGTGGGAGTGCCCCAGCAGCAGTGAGAGGTGGTAGACTTAACTGACATCCCCTTAAATGGGTGGGAGAAACTAGGCTGGAGCAAAGTACGGACACACACGCGCTATATCTGTAAAGTGTCAGAGAGAGTTAGTCTGCCCATCACAGAGTGAGCTTGACACTGAACCTTTTTCGGAATATGCCTCGTGTGATGTTCATGTCTTATTTACAGTACATGTTTTTCGTCTGTTTCATGTCTCTTATATTAGACTCTTGCTATTGCTGGCTACAGTGAATACAAACACGATTGGTTCAGACAGCCTACTATACATTTCTCAAATTTGGGAACACACATCCACATTTTTTGAGTTTGTATAGCAACACGACATCCTCATAAACATCAGATTAAAAGGACGATTTTCTCTCTCTAGCTGTTCAAATGCTAAAAAGCAACCTATGCTTCAGTTTTCCATTCCAGGGATCTCTCGTGGGCATGACATTCATTTCTGTTCTCTCTCAGAGGCAAAGGCGGCAGTAACGTGAAGTTATAGCGCTGAAAAGTCTCTTGGAAGCAGGCTGGGATGGAGGGTTGGAGCATACAAAGTTCCAGACTTTGACACAAAAGACTGCAGTCCATATCCTGTCTTCTAACAGTTAACGTTGGTCACAATGTGTCACACAGAACGTGGTTTTGATTATTTTTCAGTCATATGAACATATGTTTTGCAGGGTCTTGCATGACAAACAATCTAATTTTTGTCATTCAAGTTTTTCCAGAAAGAGAAATCAGATCCTGGTTTAGTTTTTGTAAGAATATCCTTTGTTTTGAAGTGACTCACCAGTGTGTGGAATCGGTAGTGCATACAATCATTTGTGATTCGGATGGAAGGTAACATATTTTTTATGTTAATGGGAATTACTGTTTGATTTTGTATTTTCATAGTTGTATAGTTTAAAACTGTAACAACAATGAAAAACTTAGGTTTGACTTCAGTTCAGACAATTAATTAATATTTAATCTGATTTTTTGTATTGTAACAGCAGACTTGTGGAAGGTTACTTGTTTTTGCTCTTTTTCTTCTTTTTGTAGCTTTAGAACAGCACTACTTTTATACTGAAACACATCAGACATCTCCACAAAGTGGAGCTGCCATGAAAGACCCCAGGAGTGAAACATGCATTTGTCCTTTCAGCTCATATCAAATTATTTTTTATCATGTATGTACATTGACAGGAAAACTGAGCACATAAATGACAAATCAAACTGTAACGCTGAATACAAAACTCTCAGCATTTGCCAGTGTGCAATTCTGTCTAGTGCAGCTTTGATGAAAGTCCTGATGGCTTACCTGACGCCTCTCTTTCTCTTGTAAATCCCTCCGGGTCTGTTCCTCTCCACTGTTATTTTTCTCCTTCTCTTCCTTCTATTTTCCTCGTCTACACCTCCGAGAAGCAACTGCTGGGAAGCAGCCTTTCTATGACAGCAGGGCAGATGGCTGAGGGGAGGGATGGAGGTTTAGAACACAAATTACAGTGTGTATGTTTGAGTGCATGTGTATTTTAGTGCATGTGTGGGTGTATAAAAAACGAAAGACAGGATGGAGGACGGGGAGTCAAAGGAAAGACACAAGGCTGCACTGTGTCTTTAGTCATTTAATTCAATTTTACATTTGGTTAATGTTTGCCAATATTTATAGAGCACTATTAATAACAACAAATGTTTGAGAGTGAGACATTTTGAAATGTAATTTCATAATTAGAATGAAATGTACAAAAAATACAGCAATCATGTATTGGTATAAAAAACTGGGGAGACTAAAAAGCAAGTGTTCAAGGTGGATTATACAGGATTCAGAGCATTAAAACAAACTCTTTAGCTTAGTGTGGAGAGAAAACCATTCCTCATCAACAAGTGATAAGATTGCCCTCTCCTTCTTTTCTTTGACTAAAAGTGGAGCGCCTTCTCACTCTGTAATTATCTTACTTCCTCTGTGGTTACTCTTTGTATTGCTATGACTCACCCAGCTCTCTTCTGCTCCACATGTTATATTTTCCAGATTCCTTCTGGCATTCTCTTCCCATTGATTTCATGCCTGTTTTCTGCCATAGAAATGAGAAGTGGAAACTGTTTCTAAAGCAGAGTATCATGTGAAACAAACTGGACCTAAAATGGAACCATACTCCACAAGACACCTTCATTTGTTCTGCCTCACATTGTGTTCCCATTTATTGATCTTGATATGAATGCTGGGGTTATTTATTATTATTTTATTGTCATAAGCAATAAGAAAAAAGTTTTGCATCAGTCCGGCCGGTTAACTTAACTTCACATACAACATAAGTTTTAAGATTTAAGAGCTGTTATTCTGTAAGTTAACTTAACTATTCTTGCTGGTTTATGATTTTTGTATCACTTTTCTCATGGCTGTAGCCAGGTAGCTAGTTGTATGTAGAAATATGATGTCCCCGATCTTAATCCTGCCTTCATTTCTATGATTGTTCACTTGTTTCTCCAACCGGGGGACATAACTGTTACTGCGCATGACACCAGACATCTTTGATTTGCTGGGCAAACCGGCAAACGGATATTAATTCATTCAAGATATGCACAATGACAGTAGCCGATACATTTTGTAGCCTTGGCATTGAGACTCGTTGTCACCAATTCAAAAAAAACAAAACAGTGCTGCCCATCCTCGTTAGCCGAGAGCCGAGGTGGATGAGAGATGGCAGCAATGAGGTGTGTGGTGAAATAGAGATTGTGGAAGAAAGAAAGAGACAGATGGACAGAGAGCTTGAATATATTAAAAAGAAGACAAAATGTGAGCAAAAAGAAAAACGTACTTGAATAAGGACTGAAAGAGGGAGAGAGAGAGACTCCGAACATAAAATGGCAAAATGATTATGAGCCAAACAGAGAAGCAGCTTTTATTATCCTGTTGAGGATACAAATGCAGTACCTCCAAACCATCAGGGATGTTTCAAGCCCATCAGATCTTTTCCTGTTGGGAGACAAGATGGACATATATGGCTGCTCATTTCCACACGTCAGGCCTTATTTCCCTCAGTGCCAATCGAAACACAGCCTTTCCTCTCTCCCTCTCCCTCTTCTTCTACGTTCCCCCAGCTCCTTCCCCCGACATCCCTCTCTACTTTGAGAAAACACCAATGACCTGTCTGCAACAATCACTCCTTTCTCACATCAATATCTAATATCCTGCACTGGCAAGAATTTAGCATGAATTATACCACTGGAAGCCATTTGCCGTTATAATTAAAGAGCCAGAGAGAGGATTAAGCCACAGTTCATCCCATATCTGATTGCCAATTGTCCCTAGTAAGTAATCAGGGCCATAAGGTCTTCTAAATGAATGGTCTAATAAGCCTGGAGAGGATTGTACGCTTCCACGGTGTGAGGAGAAGAAATGGATCTCATAATAAGCAGTTCTGCTAAAATCAGTGAGCTTCAGAAATCCTGCATATTATCGTCTCAACGTTGACAATGTGGAAGGAGCAGTTGTAAGTGGGGTCTTTCTTTCTATATCTTAAGATATACTATTAACTCATTTCTTAGTTTAGTCATAAACATTGGTCTCTTTGTTTCCGACGTCGTTGGCATTTGAAGGAAATCACCTGACCCCTGAATTCACATGTGGGTGTTGTGTCGGCGTTGTGTAAGCATTTGCAACCATCTGTCCAATTCTTATCGACTCTGAGTCAGTTCTGTTGTGTATCCATGTGGGAGTGAAGAAAACTGCAAACATCAGGATCAAAACCCTGACCACGTAAGTATTACTGTTACATTATCCGTCTGATTCTGCTTAACACGACTGTGTGCGTCTCCTCTTACTGATTGAATCATATGGTGCCAACATCATTCATGGGAGATTCTCAACTTACTTATTGCAATTAAAATTTCCTGGACAGTTCAAATGTTTTGTCTGTTTCTCCTTGCTGTGTTTTCTTCTCTCCTTTGCTGAAAGCTCTGTTGCATTCAGCGGATGTGTCACTCCTCCGTCGGGGAAAGACACAGACAGCTGACAGAATAATTAGAATACAAGCCTGTAATTAAAAAAGAAGTCAGCTTTTCTTGTCACTCACTGAAGACACTGAAACATAGTCCTTATCTGCCATTCAGTGTACACTATGTTGATGAATAATGTATCCCGTAGCCATTACAGATGCTCTGGAACGTCCTATACACAGACAGCAGAATGCATATCTAATGTAGTATGAATTTGAGTAGGAGTATGCAGATCTGAATATAATGTGCTGCATGAAAAGCCCTCGCTGCACTGCCTCGGGGCTGCATTAGGCGTTGTGTGAGTGCTAAAGAGACAGTGGTAAGTGGGACACAGTACAGGTCACAGCTTCTTTTATTTTGAATTCAAACCAAGAGAACATGTGGACAAGGATGCACACTGATAAATTACACCAGGTATCGCTACATATCAACTAACGACATCACAATATCTCGTAAAAGCGCTCTTGACAACAGATCCAACATTACGTAATGAAAAATAACGGTACAGGAACAGAACTCGACTGCAGTTGAAGCCCATCAATAAACGTAGCAAATCTCAGCGGAAAATAACAGCGTGGGCGAGAGGCGGCGATATGCACGGTGTTTCCTTTCCCATCTGCAACATTGTGTTTAATGGAGCTACAACACTGAAGCAATATGTACGTAACTTGCATGAAAGAATTGTAGATCTGTAAAAACAGAAATAAAAACCTCCTAATAAAAGCTACTACAATGCATACACACACAAAAAAACTAGCCTGAGCACACAGTGGTATGTACAGCTTGGGTCACTGGGAGATATCAGGATTTAAAATGTATAACACAGCATATTGACTTGTATATGAGCTATCAAACAGCCATAATGGAAAAATGTATATTCGATCAACTCAGGACGTGTTGTAGACGTGGACCGTGGCGTCAAACCTTCCTCAGACAGTGCAGCTAAAATGTTATGTTTAAAAATGCGTTACAGCAATACAAGACCATACTGACAGTTTTTGGGGTCGGAATATGAAGTGATCTGAGAAAAGGGCCCGTGAATGAAAATACATTAACTACAGTAACACAGTTGGGGGAAAAAAAAAAAAAAAAAAAACGACTTCAAACTTCAGAGAATCTCACTAAGAGAAAGCGTGAAATTCAGCTTTGTACAAAGATAATCACATACAAATCATCCACACATCACAGTAAAAAATAAACATATCAAGACAGTCAATAAATAATAAATTAGAGGAAGGGATTAAAAACATAGTAACGAGAGAGCAGACTGTTTGTATGTGGGAGTGTGTATCAGCAGACGATGATAATCCCAAGATGGCAAAGGTACAATGGGAAATGCCCCCCAATAAGGAAGTGAGCACATTAATGGGCAGTCAGGGGAAATCAGAATATGACCGAGCATGTGTGTTTTTATGCCTGCATGCATGTTTTCACTCTATACTGGCGTTATACTGTATTTGTATCTGTTGTGCGTCTCTTTTATCTATATCTACGAAAAATGTTTGTGTGTGTGTGTGCGTCTCTATCTGCCTGTGTTTCTTCATGTCTGCACGTGTTTACAACACCCCTCGGCTAACTCAGTGGCCCTCGCCAGTGGGCGGTTTAGCGTCATGCTGCTGCCCCGCCGCCCCTCCGGGCAGCCAGGGGGTGACGGAGTGCGAGGTGGTCTGCTTGGCCATGCTGTAGTGGCTGATCACTGTGTAGAAACGGCCCCTCGAGTTAGCATCCTGGGCAGCGTAGTAGGCCTCCAGAGACGCTGGGATACACCTCTTGTGCTGTGAGGGAGAGAGAGAAAAATAAATATATATATATATAACAGATGATAGGGGGGGTACTGAGCCTATAATCTGTATTTTTATACATTCCTGTTTTTATTCGAGGGAAAAGGGAAGAAATACAAGAAGCCTTTTACATAACTGAATCTAATAGTATCGCTCTATGCAGGAACATTTGGATAATACTGTAGTGCATGTGCATATTAGTGTATTTTGAGTCCATCGAGCATTAGAATGTGCTTTAGTGTGGTCACACATTAATAACCTTTTTTTGCAGGTGTGTAGTGTATGCGCCATACTGCGTGAGCGAGTGCAAGTTTTTCTATCTACCCTTTTGTACCCGGTGAACACGCATGTGACACTGCTAATAATACCTTTGCAGGCTGCAGGCAGAGCCCCTGCTGAGGACTTCGGGCCTGAAACTAGATTTATTCCACCGTTAAAGACCCGATTTGTCCAGAGACACGGACAAGGTGACCTCTCACAAAGTACAAACTTGAGGAGAGGAGAGGCTGTCTCCGTCACGTGCAGCAAAACTGTAAAGGTTCAACACTAATACTGTGTATATCTGGAAAGCAGATTGTTGGATAAGAATGTCTGCATGAGCCATTTTCTTTGATGACCAAATCCATATAAAGTGGGGGTTAGTAATCATAATGTAGACATTATTGTGAAATAGGCAGTAAGTCTAATTTGCATTTAATAGTCGACATGGCTAATGACATATGCGAGCAGCCTCAATATAGTCTCTTTCTTTGGCTTCTGTGTCAGGGAACAAAAGCCTAAATTACACTTAATTATACTGGTCATAAAAAAAAATCACTGATTGATGATTGCCTTTCTTATGAGCCTGGTTAGCTTCCTCTAACATGACCTCAGAAATGAGTCAAAGTAGGGCGGGGGTTGAGGCGACTGGGCAATGTGCTCCCCTTTAATTCTTTATTGAGACAGGAAAGACTGTGGAGAGGGAGATGGTGAAGGGCAGAGGGGATTCAGTGCCTTGCGCAAGGACACTTAGGTATCGAGGATATCGACCAACTATGATTGGTCGATTCCTTAAGAAATAAATATGTGAAATATGTTTATTAATTTTGCGAACATTGATACCACTCTCATATCTGTCCATTAAATGTAAAGACTGGAGAAGGAGACTGAATGTTAAAGACTGGAAACAAGACAAAACAGATACAGGCTCTGTTAAAAAAACAACAAAATCCTCCTGCTAGAATCTCCAAAGTTCACCAATTAACTTTCTTTTCCGTGTGTTTCTCATGGTCTACAGTCCAATTTGCAACTTGACCAGATTGTTTCACGAGACTGTTGACAGAGATTAAACCCCTCGTAACATGGCAAATTATTGCACTTAGTCTTTGTTTTCTGTATGGAATAAATGCTCTAATTAGTCAGCTTGAGTTGTTTGGACTCTTTGGACTCTTTCACGCTGTTTCGAGTCTTTGCGCTAAATTAAGATAAACTAACCAGCTCCCGTCTCCAACTTCATATTCAATGGACAGATATGGGAGTAATATCTGTCTTCTCTAACTCAAATAGAAAGCAAATAACAATTGTCTCCCAAAATGTCAAACTTGAATTGATTGACAGGTGGCAAAAACAAATTAATTAATTAACCCCTTCTCATTCAAGTGTCTGAAATTTGCTTCTTTTCTCCATCTTTTGGTTTTTGGTTCGACAAAACGAGTGATCTGCCAATGTAACCTGTACATTTCTACCTATTTTGAGATATTTTATAAACTGTAAAAATGTATCAATAATTAAAATGATCATTACCCGTAGTTGCAGCTCCACTTTACTCTTCCTGTGTAGGCTCACTTTCAACCCTGTGTACTTTCCAGCTGCCCTGTTAACCGCCTGACTTTCTCTGAACTGTGAGTAGATGCATGTGTTGTAACGCTGTAAAATGAAATACTCGCCACTTAAGGGTCTTACCTTGTAAATGAATCCATCTGGGCAGGCGTGGTCGTAGGTGAAGGCTTTATAAACCACCAGGAACACGATGCAGGCGAGGAAGGCCAGGGCCAGGATGATTAGAATCGTCACCTGGGGGGGAAGACAAACGCTGGTCATTGTGTGTGTGTGCGTGTGTGTGTGCGCGTGTGTGTGTGTGTGTGTGTGTGTGTGTGTGTGTGTGTGTGTGTGTGTGTGTGTGTGTGTGTGTGTGTGTGTGTGTGTGTGTGTGTGCATGCCAGAGCAATAGAGCAGGATTGAGAGTGTGTGTTTTATATATGTGAGGCAGGGTAGGGTTAGACAGTGAAAAAGATGGAGTATGTGCACTAGTGTGTGTGTGTGTGTGTGTGTGTGTGTGTGTGTGTGTGTGTGTGTGTGTGTGTGTGTGTGTGTGTGTGTGTGTGTGTGTGTGTGTGTGTGTGTGTGCGTGTATGCCAGAGCAATAGAGCAGGATTGAGAGTGTGTGTTTTATATATGTGAGGCAGGGTAGGGTTAGACAGTGAAAAATATGGTGTGTGTGTGTGTGTGTGTGTGTGTGTGTGTGTGTGTGTGTGTGTGTGTGTGTGTGTGTGTGTGTGTGTGTGTATGCCAGAGCAATAGAGCAGGATTGAGAGTGTGTGTTTTATATATGTGAGGCAGGGTAGGGTTAGACAGTGAAAAATATGGTGTGTGTGTGTGTGTGTGTGTGTGTGTGTGTGTGTGTGTGTGTGTGTGTGTGTGTGTGTGTGTGTGTGTGTGTGTGTGTGTGTGTGTGTGTGTATGCCAGAGCAATAGAGCAGGATTGAGAGTGTGTGTTTTATATATGTGAGGCAGGGTAGGGTTAGACAGTGAAAAAGATGGAGTATGTGCACTAGTGTGTGTGTGTGTGTGTGTGTGTGGTCATAATAAATGGTATGGTAGGATGCTGCTGACTGAGGTGAATGGCTCCTCAAGGCAAGGTGTTCCTGTTGAGTTGCGTGATGGATGACTCAGGTCGTGAGAGGGTACCAAGACCTGTGCCTCATAGTATAATAGACGCTTCGCACAACACATTTATCATAATAGGAAAAGCACCGGTGCTACTAATGACATGAACAATGGCTCTGTTCTTTTCAAGTGTCCCCAGTAAGCCGTGACAGCAAGCCAGTGACCCAGCATGCACAATACCACGACCCTGGAACTGAAGCAGATAAATGTAATTCAGCTGTCTTTAAGTCCGTCGTTTGGACCTGTGCTTTTCCTACTCTCACATGTTGAAAAGAACGTCTTCAGTGAAAAAGTCCTATTGCAAATATGATCTTCTCATTAGGTTTCTTAAATAAATAATGGTTTAATTGATATGCTTTAAAAGTTTTCAGAAGTTCCCTCCTTATTCGATTACAAATGTTCTACAAAAGTAAGAGCGCACTAAAGCTACAACAGACTTGTCTCGGCTTACGTAAAATCTTCTTGTAATCCTCAAAGATATCACCTCCTGTCATGCAGATGGGGAAATTTAGTCATGTGATGTGAGCTTAATATAAAGGACTTCATTATGAGAAGCTGTGTCTCCATAAAGACTTACTGAAGTAGGACTGGGCCATATTCAATATGTGTGTATCAGGACTAATATCTTGACATTACATTCATTTGGCTTTTGTCTATAGTTTTTGCATATATACATACTGTATATCTAGCATTTGGACATCTTGCTAACTGATTTTTTTATGTGTTATGACTGTTTTATGTCTATATTTATTATTTAAAGCAATTTTTTAATAAAAACTACAAAGGTTATTGCTTTTAATGTGAGGGTTTTGTCTCGTGAAATGCACGACAATGCCATGGCATTGAACATCGATTTGATTGTTTGATCTTAATTTGCATAAAAAATTCCCATATTATTATATACAGTATATAAATGTTAAATTCAGCCCAGCCGGTAATGACATGTTGATTATCGAGAGAGTGTAACTGCAATGGAGTTCAGTTGCTGTGTATGTTATTTTTGATTCAGCCTCATCAATCAATCAGCTGTGTCAGTGCACTCAAGTCAACGAGAGAAATCAATTAGCTTCCAGCTGTTTTCTGCTAGAAGCAGAAGAAAGAAAAAAACAAAAGCTCTTCCTTTTCTTCTTGTAAATAGGACGGTGGCAAACTGATTTGTGGATTGTATTTGTTAGAGATCGCAAGCAGCTTTGAGGCCTTCAAGTGTGCAAATTAAGCCTTTCAATGTCTGGCATGAAGAAAACGTATTAGTAAAAAAAAGCCGGAATAAACCAAAATGTTCAGGTCAGTTTTCACAACGATCTATGAAATGTTATCAGCAATCCAAATACATCTGCAGTGTGAACAATGCTTAATAGCAGCCAAAAAGCACAGCTAATCAAAAATGATGGAATAACACGTTTATTTCTGTGCACTGTCTCAAATACCTCTGTGTGATTTGAGGTGTAAAATATTCATTTCCCTGGCAGGCTACGTAATGGTGTAGATTAACATATACAAGGATTTATTTCCTCCTACTTTCTACTTGACATCCTGATTGGGTCCTTCTGATGAGCGAGCATTTAATTAGAAATATGCAAATCAATTGCAAAGGATAGCTGTGTTTAAAAACGGTACTGTCTGCCAGGTCACAAATGCCGGTGTAGATATGTCTGGTGTGCATGCTTGTGCCCGTTTCCCCCACACGCTCCAAAATGAAAAGTTGAGTTGAAAAAAAACATAGAACCTTCCATAATGGATGAATGTTTCTAATTTCCATTGGGCTTGAAGCCGTTCCCGATTTACTGCTCTATACGATCCGTCACCGTGAGACGTCAGAGCAATTACACATGGGTGTGCTCATTAGTCTCCATCAGCGCTATGGGGGTGGACAGGGACACGCAAGCTAAGTGACTGTTTACTCGGTGTCAACTGGGGGACACACGACTCTCAGCCCTGGTTGCTGCCGACACTCTCTAAATTACATCGCACTCTGTGATACATTAAAAGAACACATTAAAAGTCACGACAACCCGCCTTTTGGAGCAGAAACAGACGTAGAATGAATGATTAGGAATCACTCTGACCCCCTTTTTGAATTATGAGGCATATGAAAGAGCTTATTAAGGAGAGGGATTACTGTAAAGCTCCTAATATCAGGCAGCGAGCAATCGGCATTTTATTCATGTGGAAACCCAACTTTGCACCACTTTGAAACATGAAACGAAGACGTGCGTTGCTAATGACTGAAGAGATTTGCTTTTTTTGCACAATTAAAATGAAGGAAATTACAACTAAAGCTAAAGTATATTGACACTATCGGTGTTTCTGAGCAGAAGTGCTCATATGAGACATAATGGAGGATAGGAATGGCTCTTACTTACTCATCATCATATTTTGATTAATTAATCATTGTGTTTAAATATCTGATTCATGACTGAGCTGCATCTCAAATTAATCTTTCGATTTAGGTAATGTACCTAATGTACCCCCCCCCCCCCCCCCGCACAGGCAATAACAAACCCCGCCCCTTGTAGTAGAACTGATCGCTCCAGAATCCCTGCCATGTGGTGTATAAATCCATTGAAAATCTATCCTGACCTATCTCCATTATTCATCATCTGGCTGAATCCCGCAGTAAACCAAAGGAGGTTGTCAGGGTAACGCTACCGCTCACGGATGGAGACTCCCTCCGTGCATGAAGTAGATTCATGCGTTTATCTGCCTAGTATGTACTGATGCAATATTCCTCTATGATGAGGTAATGCTCGAATACTTCTGATACCAGCTGCATCTGTGCCAACATACAAATGGGATAGAATGAAATACAGTAGAACCCAATACAATCAAATCAGGCGTTTAGTCAACACAAGGCTGTAATATCTCCCAGCATGGCAGCTTCTCCCACACACATCAACGCCATTTGATTTTCCGTTGAACAGTCGATGGGGCTGTTTTGTCATTAGCGCTCCAGTATGTGCCATCCTACACCACTATCGCCACCAACACAACCATCATCCGGTTTGCTGTGAAACACAGATAACAGACGTTTGTTGTTTCTTGGATGCAGGTAGAAGCACAGCATGCGGCTATAATTTGGACTGAGAGCAACATGTCCTTAACAAGAATTGGCTCCATCAGAAAAGATTGGTTTGACTGCATGGCAGGTGACCGTGTCCGCTGGGCTCTATTTGTTTCACCTACTATAATCCACCCGGGACTGATAGAAAATCTTCTCTTCCACTCTTGCCTCTTTTTTATCCTTATATAAAATAAATAAATACACATTACTTTAAAAAGATACGGACAAAGTTACAGTCCAAGTCAGTTGCCAGATTTGAATCAAACAAAATTGTTTCCATATTAATGTCATGAGAGATCACATCCTATTTTCAGCCAAGTGGCACCGCAAAGACAACTTCAAATTTGTAAACTGTATTAAAAAATAAAAATGCTTATTAGAATTTCTCGACGCCCAATTTAATGTCATCTGACCAATAATCAAAAACCTGAAACTGTTCAGTTTTACAGAAGAAAAGGATTGCTGGATTCAAACCTGCTAAACCTCCTGAAGACATTTTTTACAACATTGAATTGGTTCTCAAAATTCTTGCCCGCTATTTTTCTCTGTCAATTGACTTTATTATACTGCATATACTCAAGCAGATATTTTTCCTGTCCTTTGTTTTTTCATGGCAGTGTGTGCAGCTGTAGACGGTTGTGTGTTATAGAACAAGACAAACAATCACACCGGATAACAACAGATCCAGTAGGATTGTTCCTCTCATCTCTCACTGCAGATTAAGCATCTTCAGTCGACCTATTGTTTATGTTTACCCACATCTTTCAACACACACCACCTGCTTACTTCTAACGCTGCCTCCCTTGTAGAAAATAATTGATTTATAATTGATATTTTCCACAAACTACACTTCCCTTTGATTATTTACGGCTGTACAGACATGGTAAATTCAAAGGCAGTTTCCTTTTTGGATGTTCTTCTTCACAGCATATTTCACCACCTTTCAACATATGATTTCTTTCCTTTTTTTTAACACCGTGCTATGTTAGAATGCAACACACCGCCCACACTCTCACTACTGGAACTTGACAGGCCATATGGGGGTCGGGGGGGGGGGGGGGGGGGGAGCAGACACCTTCTCATATTCGCTCGAGGAAAAGAGGAGAATATGTAAGTGTGTGCTTGAGCGAGAGAACGGGAAGTTAGGTGTGTGTGACAGGAGAGTGGTGTGAGAGAGGAAAAATGACGCTGATAAAAACAGATAACAGCGTGACAAAGGGAGCCAAGTGAGAAATAAAGGAGGAGATGACAGAGACAATGAAGCAGCGAGCGTAATGCAGACGGAGAGCGAGTGATGGAGATCCAGGGGCAGATGGAGAAGCTCGTTCCCTCTCTTGGAAGCAGGCGACAGAGACAGACAGACCGAGAGGCAGGCAGGCAGGCAGGCAGCAAACACAGTGGGACATTGGCTGATGCATCAATCAATACATCACTGATGGAAGCATAAACCACTATTTTTCATTGATCTTCCTATTACCCTCTGACACCTTCTCTATAGCAGCACAACAGGCAGCTCAATTCCCTAAATTTTCATGGATTCTTTCCTTCTGCTCTACAGTGAAGCCTTGTGCTGACACGTCAAGATACATGCATAAAAAAAGAGCTATTAATATAACATGAGAAAGTTCTTATATTAAACGCATTTTATCTTGGCTGTAATAACCTCCGATGCCTTTAGGCTAAGTTTGTTGATTAATGAAATAAATGAACTCGGTGACAGGGTGAGCTAGTGCGGAGAGAAAGCATCCTCGAAAAGGACAAATTAAAAAACAGGAGCTTAAAGGTCACTGGTCAGATGGCAGCACAAGCTTGTCACTGTGAGGTATTACTAACAAAATTACTAGTGCACAAACGCATACGTAACGTTATATATTCCTTGTAAATATAATTACGTTTTGTTTTTCTTCCTTTAGTGCTACTTTTATATAGTTTGCTCTATTTTATTATTTAGATAATTTAAACATTTTCAAAATCTGTTCATACATTTTTTGTGTATGTATTGTGAAGGTTTTTTTTATTGTGCAATCCTTTATTATATAATGACAATAATGAATAAATCCTTGATTCATTTAGGTAATTTGATATTCTAAACTGTTGGTTTGTTTACAACCTGTTTGACACACTGAGCGTCTTTTCTAAATGGCTTGATTTCAACGTTTGTTGTGTTTCCACATGTGTATAATAGCACAACAGATACAAACAATGGACAAAACCACACAAAGAGGACACAAGTTAAAATGAACTGTTGCTGTTATTCTTTATTCATTCCCTCTGGAACCAACCGTTAGATGGAAATGTGTCCCGCTTAAGCGTCATCGAGACACTGAGCCCCCACCTATCCATCACATGTGTAAGTGTTTAAGTCAGGGATCAGCCAGCTACGTAAAAATGTAAATTAAATATTCTCCTCTGCAATTTTGTAATGATAAATTAATGAAGCGGGCAACCGCATACCTGTTAGGGCAAGTGGTTGGAATCTACAACCGATAAATGAAAGGTCATGCGTTTGATCCCTGCATGTCCTTGAGCAAAACACAGAGCCCAGCTACTCTGTGACGCTGCATGGAATATAAATATAAAAGGAATATAAATGTGGCGGTGGTGGATAAGGGCATTAGATAACTGGCATCTGGTGCAGTCTGGAACAAGATAGCAGTCGTCATTTGGGGTCTGGAAGATATTTCTAGACCTTGTGGGTTTTCAGTGGTGGAAGAAATATTCTGTTTCTTTGAGTAAAAGTACCATAATAACAGAATAAAAATAATAATACAGTAGTCCTGCTTTACTTCAATTTTGAAGGCAAACGCTGCACTTTTTCTGAGCACCAGAGTCCCTTTAGTACCGGTAAACATCTCATTTAACTGACAGTCTTCCCCGCGCTATCCTGGTTCTGGTTCTCCGTGCTTTCCTTCCCTCCAGTGGACCCAGCAATACCACCCGGGTTCTCCAGCAGCGTGGTGTTGGTTCCCAACGGCTAAGCAGTGAGGCGAACTCTGCTCCTGGCCGGAGCTGCTGCTGCTGCCGGCCGGAGAGCTCTTCACCTCCTATCGGACCTCCAAAGTCTGTCCGCAGTCGGCAGGTTGCGATGAGATGAAGAACTTTCTGGTTAACCGGCATAATTGTGTCTGATTTGGCGCCGATCCAACCCGGTGGTACCAATGACAACCATTAAGAATAACTTTATAGAAATAGCCAATCTTTTAGCTGGTGGTCTTGTTTACTTATGAAGGTTTTAAATTTAGACTGTTTTGAGTTGAAAGTTCCTGACAGCAACTTTAAGTAAAACTTCAGCAGTATTATAAGAAAAATGTAGTTATTTAAAGTAAAAGTACATGTGCAGAAAAAATTTGACTAAAATCTATGTATATATATTTCGGTATTAGATGAACGCTATTGCATATTATTGTAACTGGAGCTAGTTTTACCAACATTTTATCTAGTTCTGTAGTTTAGTCCAGTGGTGCCCAACTCACTTTGGGCCCCCATCAAAGGGTCACAGGGTAAACCTAAGGGGTCATGAGGTGATCGATAAGATCTGTTGTGCAATATTTTTAGCCTGATACAATTAATTAAATAAAAAACATGAGACTTTTAGAGGCGAAATCATAAAAATCTGAAAGGTGAAAAGGGCCAAAACTAGCTGTTACATAAATGTATTGAAGTAAAAAGTACAATATACCCCTTTTATAATGCAGTGAAGTAGCAGTATAAAGCACAAAATGTAAAGTACACACACCTAAAAATACTTCTACCACAGTTCAAGAGAAATAGATTTTTCTGCCAGAAAAGACAGGTTTTTTTTCCCATTGATTTTCTTCCAGGAAGATTTTTGCAGGGGTGACTGCAAAACCCTTTGCTCCTAAAGTGTCTTAGTGCAAAGATCTCTTTGTTATTAGTCAGTGGAACAAAGACAACTCTCAAAGCAGGGATCTCTGGGGAGCCAGCTGCCTCGGAGCGGAGTATCTGAGCTGGGGAAGAGGGATGCCAAGGAGACGTGTACGGGGATTGGGGCTCTCGAGGACTTGCTATGTGGTTGAGACGAGCACAGCTACAGTAGTGTGGCAACAAAGCGCAAACACTCCACTGAGGAGATGCACCGCATCTCAGATGGAAACGCAAACTGTTGAATGGCAACCTGACAAAACACACGATTTTCCTCTGATCTCGGGTCAGCACACAAGAGCACGTCTTGATGCTGTTTTTCTTTGTGTTTTGTCATAGATCTACCATTTTGTATAAAGGTCTCATGGATGCAATAAAGAAACGGCTCCCTCGGCAAAGCTACATCAGGGCGTGTGTGTAGAATACACCAGTCTTGGATCACAGAATTCCAGGATTAAGAAAGATTCGATCATGTTAAAACTTATTTGCCAAATATACAGAAAAAAATACATAAATGCACAAGGTGTGGTATGAACAAATATAATCTCCCTCTGTGTGGTTGTGCACACCCAGAGGTGGATGACTTACAAACACTTTGTACTTGAATGTCCTCTGTAGCCTCCTCCATAAAAGACTTGCTGACTTTCCTTTTAAACCAGGTTGGCACATTGCACTGACTTGCAGTAGCAAACTGAGGGCTCTGCCTCCTAAAAACGGTGTGTTCAAGCTGTAAGGACGATATACCATTCAGAAACCAACTTATTTATAAATATGAATCACCCGTGTGACAACTGATTTGTGCGGATCATTAAAAATGTAACATTTCTGATGTAATCACGAAGGATCCAACTGCTCTGATGCTTAGCTGGGAGACAAGAGATTTAAACACTGCACACTAAGAGATAATTATGGTGGCTTGGCCTATTTGTCAGAGATCTCTTTACAATCTCAAAAAACTGTTTCAGGAATAATGGACTGGAATATTAAAGGGGTGTGTGTGTGTGTGTGTGTGTGTGTGTGTGTGTGTGTGTGTGTGTGTGTGTGTGTGTGTGTGTGTGTGTGTGTGTGTGTGTGTGTGTGTGTGTGTGTGTGTGTGTGTGTGTGTGTATATATAGATAGCATTATTGTAAGGTTTTACGTCCACTGTTTTGCAGTTACAAAAAAAGTCTCTCATATGCACACAGAATTCAATAGTTCAGTGCACAGTGAAACAGTGCATGTTCAGCAGTAGATAGATGCTAATTATGCTAATATATCCCAATTAAGCAAGGTCTCTATGGAGACAAAGCTTCAAAGGTTTTTGTCTGAGCATGCTGTCGTATTGGTTAGAGGAGAATGTGCTCTTGGGGTATAGACTGAAAACAGCAGGGGGGCTTAAAATGACCAACACTGTCACCAATAAAATGACTTTCCATACAACTAAACTGCACTCTCAGTTATGTTTCGAGGGAAACGTATTCCGGATTACGGTTGCAGTTTGAAACAGTTTAAAACATGGATAACGTTGTAAATTAAAACAATACAGAACTCCAAAAACCAGAATGCTACAAAACGGCTTCATTTAGTCAACAAAATCATCAAGTTTAGTAAATAAAGCATCAGGATTCGTCTTAAAATGACTACAAAGCTGAAACAAAACGAAGCGCAACAAAAGTACTTGGTTATGTATAGCAACACGTGTGATTCACACAGGGTCCACCACCACCCTGACCTCCTCCCTCTGCGGATTTCTCAAAATAATTTCAAACTTATTTGTGATAATTCAAAAGCAAACGTAATCCACGCCAAAATATGTTTCCCTCAAATCGTGATTCACAATGCAGTTGTGTTGTATGGGAGAAATTCACAGAAACGGGAAACAAAAAAGGGTGACGAGACAGAAAATGCATAAAACGGTAAAATAGATTAAACATCACGTTTCCCTTTTCCGGGGACATGACGATGCTTAGTTGCTGTTAAAATACGATCTGATCCTTACCCTCACACCTATAAAACATGTGCACTAAGGAAATAGACAGTACTAATCAATAGTGAGAATGAATCCAAATGCACCCGATAAGAGCACATAAGAGCACACACACAAAAACACACTCAAAGAGAAACTAATTATGAATCAGTAATACGTCTCTGAGGAGCCACTAAACATCTGGATTGGATTTGCTAATCAGCTCCTTCTCTGCTGGATGAAGATGTTACAAGAGAGGAGATATTATTAATGATGGGACCCGCTTCGACACACACACACACACACACACACACACACACACACACACACACACAGGACACTTAGCACACCTCTAGAATGTTGTTTACATCATAAGACAAGGTTCGTTACTCTAATATATCCCCAGCTCTCAGTCTCCTGGGCATTTCTTATGTACCTGCATATGTCCACCACGTAGAGAGCTGTGTGTGAGCGAGTGTGTGTGTGTGTGTGTGTGTGTGTGTGTGTGTGTGTGTGTGTGTGTGTGTGTGTGTGTGTGTGTGTGTGTGTGTGTGTGTGTGTGTGTGTGTGTGTGTGTGTGTGTGTGCGTACAAGTGTTTGCGAGTCAATGTGCTGGGTTTATCACTGTGTATCATGTGTGTAACTTTGCAAGTAGTTTTGACAGATTATTTGAAATTCAAGTCTTATTTTTTAATAGTTTGGTAAATTACAAAACATTTTTTGTCCTATATAGTGTTTTAACTAGTTCTTATTTTCAGTAATTTAATTAAAATTCTTGCATTTCATTTTTTAATATCTAGATTTCTTTCACCCCTTAAAGCAAAACATCTTATTTTTCAGATGCAATATAACAATATAGCAGTAGCAGCAGTATTATTATTATCATTAACAAACGCTATACTTGTGTTCCCTCTTAATGGCGGCATAGAGTTTACTGCATATTTTAGATGTTTGTGTTGCGCTCTTATCCAGAGTCAGTTACAGTTGGTATCAAACTAAATTAGCTTTCGGTATTGGATCAGTCGACATTACACGCAAACAATACGAATGCCGCGAGAATCACGGGACCCTAACAATCCTGCTGATACGATCACACAAGAGTTGTGTTCAGAGAAGAAGTATAAGAAACAAAAGTTGATAAAAAGGATTTTAGTACTTCAGAGTAGATGGAGAGATTTTGAAGGTGGATATGATTCAGCGGGGAGAGGGGAGTGTGAGGATTTGTCTGTTAGAGGAAACCTTTCGGGGTAAAACAGATTATGGGGCGAGACTCTAAGCTGTCTGCTGAGCTAACACACCATTTTTACCATTTCACAGTCAGTTGAAAGTGAGGAGAGTAAGGTGTGTCAATCAACACACTTTACAATCAAAATGATGTTCAGAATATGTGGTGTATCAGCCTTCATTTATAGATAGGTAACCTATGGAACATGAATAATATTTATGATAACTGGACAGAAAAGATGATTAATGATAAATGAAAACATACCTCAGATGCCTGAACTGCGAGCGCAGCATGAGTAACATATGATGAGACAGGTGGATTGATCGCAAAGACAGATGTTAAACTGAGAGGAAACAACAGCGACGGGAAGGGTCAGACTAGTTATCCGCAGTCTGTCTGTCTCATAATTGCTCTCATGGCTCAGCTTGTCAGAACAACAGCAGCAAAGTGATGGACTCTGGTTGAGGACAGGGCAGCACAAAGACTGCTTGCTTCACTTTATCAGTCAAGATGGACAGAACAAAGCTTGGCTTCTTCATGGGCTAATGTCTTCATTTCAATTGTGGCAGGATGAACAGATGTTGACTGGCCATGAAACGAGCACGCTCCTCTAAGCTGTTGCAAACTACAATACATTTCTGTTCCGACAACGCTGGTTAAGGTTCGTTTAGGCAAAGGTTCAGGAACATCATGGTTTGGATTCAAATAAAGATGTGTTGATCACCGGATCATTATCGATTCCGACGCTGACCTTGTTAAGCAGATCAGGAATGTGACCGACCAACACTACATGCAGTTTCTGTATTCAGGTCACGGTAGGCAGTCGACTTATTGTGCCACACACTCCCTGGCCTCATATCACATGACGTGAAAATATTCCTTTTCTTGGGGTGGAACGTCTCAAAGGTAATAACAATAATGCCTGCTTCAAATCCGGTAAACCCACACAACTACAGATGATGAAACATGGTCTATACCTCTACTTTTGTAAACCATAAAAAAACGTATTGACTCCATAAACTTTTAGCGGTGTGTTTTTTTTTTCCTAGAAAGCATTCAACACAACTCTGCTAAGCAACAGCCTGCATAGATCATAAAATACATTATAAATAAATACATTTTCATTCAAGTAACTGCAATAGTTCATAAGAAAATGGCAACAACAAAAGAAATTCAAAATGCTTATCTTGCAATGTTAAGAAATCCTTTGAATATTGCTAGATCAGCAGCACACACTTAATAGTTTTTCCTCCGGCAATGACCTAATGCACCAAATTTTATTGAAATATGCAAACAAGTTTTAAAGATATCCTGCTAAGTATCAGAACAAATTACATCGTTTATATTAATGTTCACAGGCAGTTTTTATCGACCCAATTATATAAAAAAAAAAAAAAAAACTGTGACCTGATTTAATCCCCTGACTAAAACTCTGGTAAAACACAATTGGATTAGATGGTGTTGTGATAATTAAAAACAGAGGTATTTCAAAAACATCATGGACCGTTACATTCCCATCCTCAGCTGACTGACACAGAACACTTCAACCAATCAGGCTGCATGTGAATGTCAAGAGATGTAATGCTGCATGGAGTTGTTTGCCATCGATCGGGCCCAGAAATCATTTTTAGCCTCGGCAACCCCCAACAACTCAAGTTATTGAGTTCAGTTTTCAAACAGTTTGGATGCAGCCAGCACCGCGTCCTCGTATAAAAACAAGACAAGATGGTCAATCCTAGATGGAGCTTTGAGATCAAATTGAACACACAGAACTATCAGTTCCTGGCATATTAAATCAGTAAGACAGATGATCTATACGTTTTCACATCTGCTGATATTGATAGGCAGACAGTCTGCTGTCCTTTGAGGTGTTGCTTTATATGGGATGTGAAACAAGAAGTAGAGCAGAACAGAGGCCATCTGGACTTATAAATCATCCCAAACCACACAGCAGCAATGTCCGTCTCTGCTGTTATCTGTCGGTCTGCCTTCTATCTGTTGCTGAAGATTGCGACTTGTCTCTCCGTCCGCCCTGTCTAAGTGTCTGTTAGCTGACACAGTGGGCCTCTCAATGACAAATGACTTGGACTTGACTCGGCAGGCTGACCTAACCAGGAAAGTGTTTGTGGTTCAGTTGAGCGTGAAGGCGCACGTACTGCATCATCCAGCTGCACGCTGGATTTCGTTTACGAAGTTTTATGATTTTCAGCCTGTGAACAGCATCCTCTTCCCGTCTGCTTTACACTGATAACTGACTTTCTTGCTCACATGAAACCAATACAACCATCATGTTCATCGGAGGCCTAAACTGAGCATCGCAGCGTGAACCAACTCATAATTTAGCAATGACAGCGAGCATCTCAACGTGTCTATACTTCAAGTGTGTGTGCGCAGACCAAGGCTCTAGGATCTAGGGATCACAACAGGCAACTTCATTTTATCACAAGCCAATTTTGAACAATAAGATGTCTGTGAATATCTGCCAATATGAGCTGGCGCGGTGGTAATAGGAACTGTGAGCGTGTGAGTTAGAAATGTTATAAAATGCTTCCCAGAGTTGAATTTCACGAGAGAGCATCAGCGGGCTGCCACTGATTGTTGGCTTGTTATGACACGATGACGAGGGAAAGACATGGCAAACAAATGTGAGAGATGGAGATGATTGGAGGGAGAGAAAGTCAAGGAAACCGATATCTCTGAGGTCTTTTGAACGCAGCACATATTCACTCTATATGAGTATGACAGATGTGCTAAAATTCTATATTTGCATCTCACTTGAATGTGTGTGTGTGCATCAGTGTGGATGTTTAACTGAGAGCAGACGACGGCTTTAAACACTCCCTATGATGAGCATACGTTTAGTCATCCATACGAAACAAGATAGAACAATATGTGGGAAAAGGAGTCTGTGCGAGATTCCGAACCACAACAGTAATTACCTCCAACCTGACAAACAGTGGAGGCATACTGTGGAGGTGGTATAGATTGCGGCAAAGCTTTTATCAGAAGGCGAAGTGAAAGTAATAATGGGATAATTGTTTTGGATGATGGCTGCCTCACCCGTCGCTACCTACACAGGCCTGCTAACTTCTGCTGGCACCGAGCGGGTTCGGCTTGGCAGTCACGGCTCTGTCATGTGGTCAGTGTTTGTGTGTGTGTGTGTGTGTGTGTGTGTGTAGTCAGTCCTAGGAGTGGGTGGTGCACGTGGGTTTGAAGTGTGTGTATGTGGGGCGAGAGCTGGCTAAGTGCACCTTGTTTTCTAGATAGGAAGCGAGCCAGAAACCAAGCAGGGCAAACACAAATTAAATCTCCCTTTCATCAATCTCAACACCTGCTTCTCTCAATCCCTGCACTATTGCACCGGACTAATCCTTTCCTCTCTTCCAAGTCCTCATTTTAAGGGACACCCTTCATGGCATTCCCTTTGTATCAGAAAGTCTGCCCTCGAGCTTAATGGCAAAGATGGACGACAAATAGAGTAGATGTTTTTCAGCAACGGTCATGAGCTGAATAAAAAAAAAACACTGATGCCACAACAGCGCACCTTTCTTCTATCCTCAATTGAACCCCTCTTATTGGATCCCAACCAATATTGAGTTTTTGAGATATTTTAAAAAATAAACATTGGGAGCCAATATGACAGTAAATATAAGAACAGAAAACGTCATTTCAATTAAATTGTTATAAATAGAAACTACAAATACAAAGTCAAAGAAATGAGGAAAACATTTGATATGTATTTTTAATACTATAATAAATATAAAATAAAGTAGCGTGTGATTTGACAAGTATAACTATATTAGTAAATTATTTCCTAATATTTAAAATCAACTGTTGCCAGTGGCTCATCTTTATGTGTTAACTTGCGCATTCATTTATCTTTAATTTACCAGTATTGTTTTTTTTCTGTCTGTGTGATGCAAGCTACAAAAGAGGTTTTGCAAACATTATATACGTCAACAGACTGAACTCCATCTCACTGAGAGCTCTCCAGGGTCAGTTTGCTCGACATACAGCGAGAGCTTAAAACCTGGCTTTATTTCAGAATTCAGACAGTTAATGAGGGGGAAAACGTGCCCTTCTCCGTTTGTTCATGGAACAAAACAACTGTAGGGATTACTTTGTATCTCTGGTCTGCTGGGAGTAATCAGAAAGTCAGAGAAAGAGAGGGAGGGGGAGGCTAAAAGGCAGGCGGCGAGGGACAGAATGAGAGTGGGAGGGAGGGATGAGGGAGGAGTAAGAAATGACACCTGGTCCAAAGGGAGGAATCTTTGGGAAATAGAGAGGGATGAAGTGAGAAGGGAGTACTTGTGAGAATCCATCATAGTAAATCTACTTTAAGGCCCTTCTTTCACCAAAATATAACTGTATTTTATATTCTCGATGCTTTGTTCTTCAGGCAATAATGCATTGTGGATATCAACATGTCCGCCTTTTACCCTCTCCTACCATCTACTTTCCTTGCAGAAGGATCACTCTGTATTCACAGCAACACTAGCATGGCCATATGTGTCACTGTGGCTTTAAAGCCGCAACTAAACACTTGTCTTGTATTAAAAACAAGCTGCACAGAATTTCACAATTTCAAGCATTTTAAATGAAAAAGGGAAAATCAACGGAGTAAGCAAAACATCCGAGGAGAGGAAAGAAAAGAGCAGCAGGAAGGAGAAGAGAAGTGGAGGAAAGGATGGAGGGTAAGCATGAGCGAGGCGGTGAGGGAGGGCAGATTAGAGAGCATTTTACACTCTGAGCTCTTCATCCATCAACACAATCTGCAAAGCTTTGGAGAGAGAAGAGATGTGCAAGCTTTTCATCCAGAAATGTTTGCTCTGCACTGCACAGCATGCTTTATGTGTGTGTGTGTGGCGGTTGTGAGTGTATGTGTTTACTTTGTGTGTGTGTGTGTGTGTGTGTGTGTGTGTGTGTGTGTGTGTGTGTGTGTGTGTGTGTGTGTGTGTGTGTGTGTGTGTGTGTGTGTGCCTGCAGAATCAGCTCTGTCAGTCAAGCAAAGCAAGCCGTTCAGTTGAGCGCCCCAAAACGAACCGACGTCGCACAAAATCACACAGACCGAGATGCATTTTTGCCTAACAAAAGCTGATGCAATGTGGCAAGCCAGAAAGAACAGATAGGTCTGCTGCAACATTTTGGAGAACTCTGATAAGCAACAATTTCCAAAGAAGTCAGCTCAGCATTGCTGCATGGTAATGTGGACATTTTTCACACTGTGTCCTGATTTGTTTCCCCCAATGGCAAGTGTCACACATCCACAAGTCTGCAAAACATCTGTCGAGTGTATCCATACTCCACCGATTTATTATTGCGCTCCAACCCTACTGTATGACATCGTCAGACTCACAATGGACTGCAGGAATATCAAAAGTGATGCACAAGAACCAGAGATGCTGTCTTTTTTTTATTCTTCCTTAACAAAACATGCCACCTACATTACCCACAATCAGCTCCACATCTGGCAGTTTGGTCAGAGGTTCTGGTGTCTTATGCTACGAACAGCTAATGTAGCCTTTTACTTTTTAGAACAATTGAATTTCTTATCTGTAAAAACAATGTACAAAGCTTTGTCTGTTGTTCTCACATATATTTAATTATATATTTTTGTTTACTTTACTTAAAGCAAACAATGGCCACTTAAAGTGAATTGTAATGCATTATAAAAATATTATAATGTATAACAGTAATGGGAATTATAATACACTATGATCCTTGCAACAAAATGTCAGTGAGTGACCAGCAATTGTGAAGAATTATGAATAAGTCTTTATAAAATCATCATATGGTCATAGAGACTGTAAGTCAGACATATAAAGGGGAGGCGGTCCTTCAGGCAGGTTGATCTACATTTGACATCAGACGGGTTGAGCACGGATAAGAGCGGAGAACATTTTCTGTTCTGGCACCACAGTCCTGACCTGCTTGTGCTGCCAATGCCCAAACACAGAGCTCATTGCATCGCTTTCGAGTGCTAAAGAGACCCAAGTGAGACCGTTTTCTTTACTTAACCTTGACAGTATGCTTCTCTCTCCTCTCTCTCTCTCTCTCGCTCTCAGTCAGGGTTGCCATGGAGGGAGGTTTTCTTTGCTGCCATGACAACGTGAATTCTCTTTGGTCTACCCTAACGACAGAAGAATGGAACAGAGAGCGCCTGGGTGATGTAGATGCGTTTGGACCGGTAGCTCAGTGATTCACACACACACACCGCTGCAGTCACCTGTCCTACTCTTTGCCAGGGAAGCGTGTAGTGGTGGAAGAAGTACTCTGCTCCTACTTATGTAAAAGCTTACTTTCCTGCGTGAGATGATCATGTCATTACCAATATTTCCATTTGTTTGTCAGAGTAATTTGCAGGTCTATTTCTAAACCTGGTCACACAGATTTCATTTTGGGAAGCCAAGGGGGGAAATGTCAGATGACTAAATATTCTGCTTCTCAGTATTACTTCCAACCCACACACAGGAAATGTTGTACTTTAGAGTCACAGACCAAGTGCAGTATGTTTTATTTAAGAAAACACCAACCAAACTTTTTCCTTCCCGATACCAAATTCAGGCTCTCAACTGAAAGCAAGCACCGATCCTATATCAGTGCTGAGTGAATGCAACTGATGGCGGAAAACACAGATTTATTATTGTCAGTTCCTTCATCACAAGTTGACGAGCTCATCGCATCTTACCTTAAGTCTCTCAGACACCCCGTCAGTAAAGCTGATGGTGAACTCCTCCACCTTGGGAACCTTCAGCCTCTTCTTCTCTGTCTGGTACTCAGTGCGGGTTTTCACCACCACCTGGAGGAGGGAGATAAACCGTTAAATACTCAGGTATGCTAAAGGCAATGAAAGGTGTATGGATGTCATTGCAGGAGGGAACTGTCAAATGTTTTCACATTTTGAAAAAGTCACCAGACCTTTCAGAAAAATGAAAGGCAACGACGGCTCATGTACATGCTGTCGCCGGTAATTCCCATGAACTTTGCTACATTTTTGTCTTTGGTGTCTTTTAGTCCATATACTGGAGCACTTACGGCATATGTTCGAGTATACTCATCAACATCGGAGAGAAGTAAGCGTAGGGATTGACTAATTCGTGGGGAGCGGACCCTTCAGGCGATCACCGTGCAAAGCCGCCCACCCATCCAGAACTGCAGGACCAAACGCCAAATCCCCAAAGTGGATTGGACTGCCCCAGGAGGAGAGGGAAGAGAGCTGAGTTGTAAGCTAAGCCAAACCAGCTAAGACCTAAGGCTATTCCACTGCTCAATCTGCTGCTGGCGAATGGCCGATCGCAGGAAAAGCCAGGCTGACCCAGCAACGGTTGGTCTGTGCCTACACCTTTACATGGACCAACCCCCTCTTCCCCCCCAGCTGTACCTGGTAACAGCCTTTATCTGAGCAGCCGCCTTCTTTATGCAAACGTTGCAGGATCATGGCCATTATCCATGAACATTAAACTGACTCTGAATCTGGCACAGACATCCTTTCCTGTTGATATCACAAGCTCATTAGACAGTTTATAAGAGAACACTATAACACAGATGTGAGAGTTATGGCAGCATGAAACACGAAGCAATTGACCCCACTGCTTTCAGGCTGCAGAATGTGTCTGAGACTGTTTTCTCTGGTCGAACCCACGACACACTCTGACCACGTTTGGATCGACTTACAGCTGTGAGTCAGCTGTCTCCTCTACGAACATTATTAAAACCAAGTACTGATTCAGGCTCACCATTAAAAAGAAGAAGAAAGAGAAAAGGGGATGCTCAAAGCTTGGCACTTTTATTTTATTCAGAAGATTCTATCTTGTTTTCTTTTACTTTCAATGCAGGCCTTAAATCCATTGTGGTAGGACTCATTTTATTCGTGGTTAAGGCTATGTCCACACTACTACGTTTCCATTTTAAAATGCATATATTTTTGCGACGTTTACACAGAGCGTCCACGTTAGACTGGAGTTTTAGAGGACCGGAAACGGAAACGTTTTCAAACCTATCCGTCTTCACTTAAAAGCAGTTGTTGTGCAGCTAAATTCTGCATTTTATAGTTCTACTACTGCCGACATGCGGAGGAAGCGGGTGTTAATGGAGCGATTAGCGAGCGGCGTGTCCAGTGGTGTTATCAGCCTATAGACCACATTTGACCCATAATCTAGTCAACTTTGATTTGTAGTGAATTTGATGTATGTGGGAGGGAGCGATATTAAGACCTGCAGCGTTGTAACTAAGTTTGAAAAATAAAACTTCTAAAACTTTCCACAAAATGTGTCTGTTTGAGTTTATAGAGGAAGATTTTAGAGAAGATCAAGCTCTCAACAGTGTACGTGAATAGTCACGTGATATTCGTGTTCAGGCTTGCTAGTATGGACGGAAATCATTTCGATGCTGAAACGCCGTGTGGACGGAGATCGTTTCTGTTTTAAGACCCTGGTTTTAAACAAAAACATATTAGTGTGGATGTAGCCTAAGATAGATGTTTGTTTTACATACAAGTAGTATAGTCAGTACACAGTATCAATGTATATTGTAATAGCAGTGATTTCATGGACGCATAGGATCAGAACATAAATTACACCCAACGGCCAACACAGCTAGAAACCATCCTACAGGCAACACCGATGCCAGGCTTCTGTTCAAGCTCCACTGTATGTTAATAAGGTCCAGTGCCCAGAGGGAAGTACAACCATGCCCCAGTAATGTCAGTATAACTCTCCTCAAGCAAACCAGTTTGGAGGAATGAGAGGGACACAGAGCGAAGAGACGAGGTGAAGCTCACAAACTCTTATGGCTTGTCTACTTTTTCAACACTTTGGAAGGTACTGGTTCTAAACGGTAAATGGACTGCACTTGTATGGCGCTTTACTAGTCTGCCGACCACTCAAAGCACTTAAACAGCCATTCACATCCATTCCCATACGCTGATGGCAGGGGCCACCACTACCTAGCATTCCTACAACATTCACACACCGTAGGCACAGCTACGGGAGCAATTTGGGGTTAAGTGTCTTGCCCAAGGACACGTCGACATGGACTAGCGGAGCCGGGGATCGAACCGCCAATCCTCTGATTGAAGGACGACCCTGCTCTTCCACTGAGCCATTGTTGGCCCTTTTTTCTAATATTTAACATTGATAGTAAGTTACTATAAGGAACTTTAAAGTGGTTATGGAGCTTCGGTGGGAGGAGGACTGCAGCAGCGTCTCCTCCTGCAGTCAGTAGCAAAGCTTCACCTCACTGCTCCGCCAGTCCTTTGTTACTATGATTATGTTTTGTTTTAGATTTCGCTTGAAAAAAAACCCTTTCCTGATGTGACAGATCAGTCTGCGAGTAAAACTTTTAGAAAATTAAAACTATGGATGAATTCTGACCACTAGCATTGCATAGCACATAACAGAGCAATAGACTTCTATCCAGCATTTACATGTACGACTCATTTACTCACTTCAACAACATAATTAACAAATCAGGAGTCTCGTACGCATCTATCATATTTAACATTACATTTCTGGGTTACCCTCTCAACATTGACTTGTAAAAATCCTAAAACGTTAATCCTTAGAAACTTGAATCACTTTTTCTCTCAGCTTTAGTATCATCTCGTCTTTTTGCAGCACTGACTTCATTTAACAAAACAATGGCTTTTACCAGCCTCCTCCTCAGCTCTGCACCTGCTAAAAAGAGAAAGTGTTCCTACTGTTTTGTGCATTCACTCCATATGAATGTGCACAAGAGGATATGGCAGAGAGAGAGAGAGAACGTGTACAAATGACAAGGCAAGAGGAGAGGTGGAGGAAGAGAAAGAGAACAATGTCTCAGTGTCCTTGTGGCTAATTGCGCTGCCTCTGAGCAGCTCTCCTTCACTTTGAGACAAAGCCAGAAACTGCTGTGCTCACAAACTGGCTCCACTATCTGAATAACAAAGCCGTCAGTTGGCTCTAGAAAGCCCTTATCTAAAGAGTTGACGGCCGCAGTAGGTGCACTGAATACATTGCATTTGATTGGACCCCTGGGGCTATGGAGCCTTGAGGCCTTCAGTGCACAAACTTATGTCTCAATTTTGCCTCAACTTTCTCTTTCTCTGACTCATTTCACAATAATATGCTCAGGGCCCACAGGTTCAAACACAGCAGCGCTTCATGTTGCTTTATTGCTCTCTGCTCACCTGTACCTCTCACTCCTTTATTTCACATTACCTAATGACGGGGCTATCAATCAACATTGCCTCGTTTACGCGGGCCTTTAGCTCTCAGCAGCAGATAGGAATCTACTTAACAAAGTGCAACCTTCTCTGATTAGACAGCTCCAAATAGTCCTTGGGAAACCATACATTTAGAAATAATGATATGTTGTTTTACAAAGCTTGATGTAAAAAAAACACCAAATGAATGATGCAGCCATGAACAGTCGTGAAAGGATTTAAAAAAAAAAAGTAATTACAATTTACTCACTAATTATTCCACAGAGGGAGCGGCTCATTTTTCATTTATAATTTCTCTTGAGACTTTATTTATGTGTATTTAAGTGGTCAAGTGTAATTTTTTTTTGGCTGTGGCTTTGGGGATTGCAGTCTAGATTGCATCTAAATAAGTGTTGAGTGGATTGCTTTGACATGTGTACAGACATTCATGATTCCTGGAAGGTTCTCCAACAACCAAAGTCCCACTGCTTAGGGCTGGGTATTGTTTCAAAAATGACGATATCACTACCAATATACCAGTACTCTTAATGTGATACCAGTAGAGTACTTTATTAAACACCCATCATGTGACTGGAAGATGTGCGTCTGTCTACGGGTTAGCTAATTGCCGCCCTCTGCACTGTGCTCATACATTGTTGTCGTTTGAACTGTTGATGCTGTTCATGCCGTTCACACTTTGACATTATCATCTTTTAATTTCACAAATTAAACATATTAGCTGCCTATTTACAAATCCAACAGAGCAACATATAGTCAGATATTCACAATATTCCTTTAAGCTTATGTTTTTTGTCTCCATCAACTCAAAATACAGAGTGAGTTTTCAGAGCTTTCTTTGCTGTCAGCAACACCAAAAGAATTAGCTGAAATATATTAAAAGGCTAAATAGAACTGAGGAGAACTGCAGAGGTGGAAATCGATCCGTATCCACGCAGCTAGAATATATTCCAGCTGAGCACAGAGTCCGAAGGAGCAGGACTGAAAACCACTGGTCATCCAACTAACAGCAGCACTGCAGTACTGTTGGATAACAAAGTGTACAGTACAAGAAAGAGTATGAAATAAATACATAAATGACCACTAAGCACAATATGCATGAATGTTTTTCAGTACTTCAAATACTAAAGATTGTCCCTGTTGCAGTTATTTCCTGCTATTTCTGTTTTGGACTATTTGAAAACGTCACCTTAGATCTGGGATATTTTGATACATATTTTTTCACTATTTTCTGACATTTCATTGAGTCTCTCCACCCTCCTCTGGTTGTTGTTGTTGTTGTTGTTTTGGGGTTGTTTTTTTTCAAACCAGCAATCCAATCAAGATATTGGTGACCCAGCAGTGGCTGTGACGCGTCCCTGCCCAGATGGAATCAACTCTAATACCTCTCCAATGCTGCTCGGCCTCTGCAGGGCCGCGCAGCATTGTTATGAGCCGCTGTGTGCGTCCGTACGTGAATGAACTTTGCTGTGACTGCACCCTGCCCCTGTATATTTCCGTCGGTAACCCTGTAGTCGGGGAGGTCACGCTATCATCAGGCAGGATCAGTGGGGGAAACAGCTGGGGTCGTATTTGTAAAGCTGCTCAGAACCGCACTGCTGATCTCGGGAACTAGACCGGTCACATGACCCAATAAATCTTGCTTTGGCTTTAAAGGACAGAGAGAATGAAACTGGTCACAGATCAGATTCTGAAAGGCTGATAAAAGCTGATTAACAATGAACTCCTTCTGGCTGGGACGGGTGGTAAAAACAACCTTAAATTCAGTGAGATTAGGTTTAGAGATAGAAAGCACACAAAGGCTTCCTACAATACTGCCATCTTCCTTTAAAGTGGCCATAATCAATATTACATAAAAAACAAAACAATGTGAAAATGATGTGGCAACGTGAAAGGGGTCACTCGTAAAGATAAACCTACAGAGACAGTTATGACCTGAATCTGAAGCTCCCCCCGGCTTTATGGAGCTTTATGGTTTCAGCTCATTGTTTAGCTGACCGGCCCACAACTGGATTGTTTATGTGTCCGGTCCCCCTCAACAAGATTTCCAGCAGCCTGAGATGTGCTGGGCCGATCACAACTTTTATCTATAATGGTCGTGTTTGAGACGAAGACTGTAATAAGGAGCTGTGTTGAGGCATTTTCAAAAACAAAGTCGACAGGAAAGAATAGTAGCCCGTCATAAATACTGTACTACTTGTGCGGCGTTGATAGTGGATGTAATGTACTGGAGGCCATGCCCACTCCCACTTCCCCTGTTCCGAATTGATTTTTAAACTCTCAACCCCTTTATTGGTCAATACTGTCAATCCCGTGCAGTATCCCGTGCAATATCCAATACGTTTAAGTATTATCTCACATTTTACATTTTTACTCCGTCTGTATATACTGGTATATGTTGTATTCTTCTTTACTGTCATATCTTTTATTACTGTTTGCTGTTTAGTTTATTATACTACTTGATTTTTTATCTTCATTTTATTACTTGTGAGCAATGCTGCTGTAATCCTGTAATTTCCCCACTGAGGGACTAATAAAGGATTATCTTATCTTATCTTATCTTATTGTTACAGCCATAGTATACATTGTTTGCCAAATCAACTTCAAATATGATATGTCAATGTTGTGTTAAAAACTTGTTTCCACATACTCCAATTGGCGAAAAACAAAATCAGCTGATGCAAGTGTGAGGACTACTGATACTGAAAACTGGCCTCAAAAAGGACAACAATAATTCCACGTGGTATTCTAACAGCACAGAAGAGTGTGATCACAGACATACACAGTATAGGATGAAGTACAGGGTGCAGCATTCTCGTTAAATGAACTGTGATAACCATCATCGACACCTCCCACGCTCCGATGTCTAATTACAGATTTCATTATTATTTCACTTGGCCTCTGTTGCTTTCATGCATCGTTTGTCAGGAAAACAAACTCTCATATAGAGCTGGAGGCAAATTCAAAGATGTAACTGCAAATTGACCTTTACGACTCCCACACAGTCCCACGAAAAAAACCAGTGCACCCATCTGCATTTTGCAGTATGATTTACAAAAATGAGAAAAACATATTTCACTTAATGTCTGTAAGTGCAGATAACTTAAACCATCTTATTATTTCTGTTAGCAAGAGAGCAGCATACAAACTCTGGCATCAGCTGTCAGCGAAGTGTATCCAGAAGCAACAAGCAACCCCAATCTTTGTGCCCGCGTCTCTCGGGGCATGTAAAAATGCACTGATCAACAAAACAGCAAGCCTTCTTCTCTGACCTCTTTTCCTTTCATATGTCAACAACAATTACTCGCTGGTGTGTCGCAGGAGCGAATACTCCACCCAGCGTATTGTCTCTGTCGCTCTACCTGATCAGGAAATCAGTAAAATACACTTGACATGGCAATGTGTGTGTGTGTGTGTGTGTGTGTGTGTGTGTGTGTGTGTGTGTGTGTGTGTGTGTGTGTGTGTGTGTGTGTGTGTGTGTGTGTGTGTGTGTGTGTGTGTGTGTGTGTGTGTGTGTGTGTGTGTGTGTGTGCGTGTTTCATGATGGCAGCTTCGGCTACAGTATACGTTGTGATGTTCTCAAGTCGAGTGGGACTGATTTAATCAGTGTAAAATGTCTGACACCTCTATGAATGTCATGTTACGAACTGTTGGACGCTGACAGAAACGACTTGTCACTCACGCACACACATGCTCACATGCCTGAATGGTACCACACACACACACACTAGAAGGCAAGCATGCCTGTGTGTTCTGCTGTGTGTGTGTGCAGTGAATGACAAGTCAGTTAACAGGAAAATAAAATGGAAAGAGACTGTGCCTCCCTCAGCAGGCACACAGCGAGGGTTCAGGGCTGAGCTGTGTGTTTCTGTCTGCAGCAGCATAAATGGACGTCCATTTTTGGGGAATTATTTTTTGGGAGTTTCTGAGAATTTTCAACGATAAAACCACTTGAAGAGATTGAACCAAAAATAGATACATTGTCATGCTTTTAAAGGCCAGGCAGCAGGTCATGTTGGTCCATAGTTCTTGTACCTTGGACACAATGCTATAAAAGGCTTTTGCTCTCTCTAGTTTGCTGTATTTTAAAGGCCCCACAAATTGACTATTTTAGTTTTTTATTGAGGAAAGAAAGCCTTTCTCTCCCTCTCTCGTTTATAATGATAAGATGGGCAGAGGGGTAGGACTTATTATAAAAAAAATAAATCTGATGTAGGGTTGGAACTCAAACTAATTCCTAAAATATGTTTTCGTTCGGCAATTGTTGCCTATGAAATATAAGAAAGCAATATAAAAAAATGGCAATCTCATTTTCCAGAGCCTGAATGGGAGTCTTTAACAACTTGTATTGTCCGAATAAGCATGGACATGCTGCGGACAGCAGCTTCCATGAATTCTGCAATTCTGCTCATTACTGGAGCACATATGGCATATGACAGAATGCACACATCAGTATCGGAGAAGGAAGCATGGGGATTGGATTCATTCGTGGGGGGGCGTTAAGAAGACCAGCCGGACCAAACACCACTGAGTCAAGATGAGGAGAGCCGAGATGGAAGCAAAGCTAACCCAGCTAGGATCTGAGGCTATTCAACCACCCAATTTCCTCCTGACTAATTTCCTGCTAATTGTTTTAGCGCTATTGTATGGTTTTGTTTATGCCTCCTTGTAGGATGATGTCACCGTGAAGGATCTAATGGTTTCCTAAAAGTTAGTCTCCACTTCATGTTACGTTCCTAAATGTCAAATGTTAAGTCATCGCGGTACTCTTGTTCCTATGAAGGAGTACTTGAGTACTTGTGAAACTACAGGTAATACGCAATGCTGACCGTTAACGAAGTACAACTAAAGGCTAATTGAGAGGGTACATGCAAGGTGGCATAGAGGTTTGGACATGGGTTGTATGGCATAAATACAAAGTATCTAATTCCTGTTTAAAACTGAATTGATTGTCCGAATAGACTCCTGTCCAAAGCCCTATCAGGAAGAGTGTATTGTTTCAATAAAGTTGTATATCGATAATCCTTTTGAGTTAAATAACTTGTGCAATGATTCTATTGTAAATAATGTCATCTTGCAGCTCTACAATAAGTAATTGATCAGTAGCTGCAAAAGGCAATCATCACACTGTAACTGTGGTCTTGAAACCAGACAAATGCTGTCACACAATTGAACAATTGATGCAATGTGAAGCTTCTGTATTGTCTAATTCCATTCATTTTCATAATGTGCAATCAATGCAGCACTCTGTCACAACCTCATAGACGCACCAATCAGGCTCTCCACATTCTGCTGCCACCATGGTAACTGGATTAACGAGCTGCGGTGCAGTTACTATTGGATGTCGAGATGATAAATGACAGTCTGTCTGGCACCAAATCTGTCTCCTAATCTCATCTGGAAAACAAAGGACACAGCTGGGTGACAGCTGAGATGACTTAATTTGTGAATGAATGAAAGGGTATGAGCGTGGGTGTATATATAGATATATATTTGTTCGTGTGTGTGTGTTTCACACAAAGACTTAACCGGCTGTAGTCTCTCACCTTGTCAGGTGCTTGACTCTGGAGGCTGCCGACATCCAGTGGAGTGATGAGGGGCACATTCTGGAAGCCGTCCTCCACGCTCACAGGTTTGGTCCCTTTGTCTTGAAGATTACTCCCCAGTTTCACCATCTTTCACCGCCTTTATATATATCCCCTTTATTTCCCTGAAGACTGCTCCTGAACAGAGGAGGTGTTGAGAAAGAATGGATTTACCAAACAGCCTTTCAGGTCAATGAAACCTGGCAGACACGGGCTATTTGATGGAGAATATTCCAGTGTAACAGACGATTCAACTATTGCAATTTTAACTTAATATAAGCTTTAAAGTACACAATAGCTTGACTATTTATTTATTTTTTTGGTTAAATCAATTTGGGAGCATGCGATCAATTATTGAATGATAAAAGCAGCAACATACTCCCAAAAAAAGCACATTTTTGTTTGCAATATAGATCTATCTTATTAACCAAAAAACAAAAAGGGAAAAAACTCAGCAAAAAAGATCATCTTCTCAACCTTTCCTCATCACAAAAAAAAAACAACTACACAAAAAGCAGTTACTTACAGCTGATCGTCCTTGTCCGTCCGGCCCCTCTGTGCTGCGGCAGTGTTTTGTTTCTGGTCACAGAGGAGGAGGGATGCAGGTGAGGCTGGAGACTGCGCTGCTGGTGTTGCTGCTGCTGATGCTGCGGGAAAGCGACGCTGCACCGCCGGAGTCCAACTGAATGTCTGTCGGCAGGTTTCCTACCAGCAGGCAGCCCAACCCCCTAATCCAAACACAGCCTCTTCTTCACGGTGCTGCTACGCACAGCTGCTGGAGCTACCACTAGGGGGCGTTCTTCCTTTCGGGAATCTAGTTTGATTGAATGAAGTGGAAGGCGAATTAATGTTGCCTTTAAAGGCTCCTCGTAAACATGGTGAAAGCATATCCAACGCGTTTATGATTTAATAATTCTTAAAACATTTTTAAAGAGAAGTTATTTTGTCATTGCAATAGTTTTTCTTTTCTGTTTAAATTTGATGACCGAATTGGACAGTTTGAGTTGAGTTTGTTGAATGTAAATTCATATGTGTTGACAACTCTAAATTTACCATGATTTCAAAAGAAAACAGTCAACTTCAGCAGAATGACCGAACAATGACCCAAACAATGAGGTTAATGCGTCTAAATCATTACCTTTACCTCCCAACGCATTCCAATTCCTCAGCAATCATAGAAAATTCACACTTTGCCAGCTGTTCATTTTGAAGGTAGAAAAATAAATCCTGGCAAAAAAATTATTTGATATGCAAAATTCCCCACAGTACTTGAAAGCAGCAAAAAACATGTGCCAGTCTTCTTCTTTCTTTTGGTCATTCGGCGCCATCTGGTGGTTAAATGAGTGACACACAGTCAGATTTGAGAGAATCTTTCCGTAAAACAGATGGATGCTGGTATATATAAATGTTTGTTTGGGGAAACATGGAGCTTTATAAGTTGTTTCACTGGAGTCATTAGTTGTTTGTCTGAAAAATAAATAATTCATAAAAGTGAATAAGATACCAAAATGTTGGATAAGACATAAAATGCAAGTAAAGTCAACATTACCAAAAGGAAAAATCATTTAAAATAGATTACATCAACAAATTGGAAACATTAAGTGGCACAAACATATCAAAGATATTGGCAGCACTGAAGGAACATAATGATTTATTCTCATTTTGATACTTTGATACTTCCTAAAACAAAATGTGTCTTCATGCTGGAAAATAACTGGTTGCGTTGCATTTCACTGGTTAAAGACACCGGTGTAATGCTGTAGAATGTATGTGAAGGAGCGAAGCAAATGTCCTATCAAGACAACATGCTGACAACCAAACTTAATTCAGTTAATGAATGTTAAAGATGTGTACATTGAAGTAACAAGTAAAAAAAAAAAAAAAGAGTACAGATTTAGATCGAATGGAAGACCAAGGAAACCCTGGCATGTGCCGGGTTTATTTGGTGTGAACAAAACACCATCAAACACAAGAAAAACAAATGAATGACTGATTGACATCTTTTCTTTTTAATCAATTGTCATCTCAATAGCGGCTTTGGTTTTCTAAATATTTTGATGCAGCAGTCATGAACTTTGTTGGTTTTGCGGAATAAGCTACATTTAGCAAATATTCCCACTATGCTCATTGCTAAGTGCATTACCTTGTTTCTAGCTCAAAGTCACTTAGCTGCACATGTCAAATCATACAAAAACTTCAGGTTTCTCATATTTTACATCAACAAATAAAGAGGGGTAGGACAGGGAGCATTTCTTACAGAAGTTGTTGATCCATCGGACAAACTGTACAATAACACAAAATCAACAATGCGTGTTTGAAAATATATCAGACGATGTCAATTTAGAATTGAACATGAAAGAATGTGGACTTAAATGGGAATGTACGGTAATATGTAAAAGTTCTCATGGCATTCCTATTAAAGGTTAATATTGAATGGGCTGAAGTAGACAAAATGAATACCAGATACATCTTTGAAACAAATTTCCGTATTTACATGAGGTGGCTTGAGATCTACGATTCAAATTGATGATAAGAGATCAATTCAACAGGGAGATGAAAAAAAAAATACAAAAAAGCACAATTTAAACTTAAAAAACAATAATTACAAAAATGTTTAACAAACAAACAAACGTATTCCTTGTCTGTATTGATTATTTCTTTAAACGTGAAATGACATGAAAGAGGAGCCGACATCGACATGTTTTGTACATTTGATAAGATTTGGCTCCTGGTGTGGTCTTTCTGGGTTCACTGCCTACACGCGGTCCCACGTTCGTACTGTGAGACGGACGTGTGTGTGTGTGTGTGTGTGTGTGTGTGTGTGTGTGTGTGTGTGTGTATTGCATATAGGGATAAACAGAGTGACACACGGAGGTTACCGAGTTCTGCGTCGGACACATGTGTTTGGCCTGCGTGTTGCCACAAAGCCGTGTTTGCAGAAGCACTTGTATGAGCCAGTGGTGTTCACACAGCGAGCGTTCTTGCATGGACTGACACGAGCTCCTGGTTCTGCACACTCATCAATGTCTGCAAAACAAACAAGCTGTTAAAAAGGAGATCAACAGTGCTAAATACAAATATTAGTCTGGCTATATGCCTCTATTAGCTACTGTGCATTCCTCAAAATTTTTTGAAAGTTAAAAAGTTTTGGGATTATGTATTTTTGTAACAATAGCAAGTGCAAACCTATACAGCGGGTGCGTGAGTGGTCCAGCCTAAAGCCTGTGTTACATTCACACATGGTGCCCAGATAGGAGCGGACACAGCGGCCATTGGCACAGCTGCACTCATCTGAATCCTCCTCTGAACTGTCACCTGTTAGAGACAAACAGGCAGGGCAGAGGTGGGGAAGAAAACAAGGATTAGTTGGTGAGCAAATAGATGAGTGTGTCGGACATATGACTGCAAAATGACACAGAGAGTGTATAGCTTTACCTGGGTTGTAGTTGGCAAAAGCTGCCAGGAAATCCTGCTCCCCATCAGACTCAGTCTCCAGATGCATCTCACACAGACGACTGAACATCTCTGAAGAATTGAAATGTCTTTTTAGCTCAAAATAAAGAGAAAGCGGAAGTCTGCAGTCAAAGTTGAGCGGCCGGTCTGGTCTTCAAGTTTGCTCACCTGAGTTTCTAGGTGGACAGGTGTTACACTCGGGGCCCCAGCCACGACCGTAATGGCAGCAGCACTCAGAGTAGGTCACCACCATGCCGTTCCTGGACTCGCTGCAGATCAAGCCCTCATCAACTCGCAGGAAACACACATCCTTGTGGGCTGCAGTGCGATCTGGGATAAAAAAAAGGAGCACAAGAAAAGACCTGTTATATAGCACACATAGGACAGGAAGCCTGGCTCTAAGATATACGATGTTTCCAAGTAAAACAGTGTTGTGCAAGTCAGTGAAAGACGTCATCAACACACAAAAATTGTGAGGCATATAAATTTGGAACTATAAAGACTAAAAACATAATATTGGGTCAGTTCAGCTTGTGAAAAGCAAGAATTAAGCCTAAAAAATAGTAAAATTAGTTTAGTGTTTGTGACAATCTACTTATAGATGATGGATGTTTGTCGCATGTAAGAATATCTCAACAAATCTAACATGTATTATGAGAACTAATAGAAATCAAAGTGAATTTGCACATTCATTTATTCTCTATACAAGCTCAGTATGGTTGGGTGCAACGAGGGTCGGGAGCCTATCCAAGCATACATGAGGTGCCTGTATTGCCTACAGTAGCCACTTGATCAGATAGCTATGTTATACAGCATAATGTCTTGTGGAAGAAATAGACTACTAAGTGATCACAAGCACTTATCAGTGAGTGTAAGATTAACGGCTGTGTGGTTAAGTGGCTGCATGTGTTGCATTGATGATTAAGATATGCCGACAGTTAACTCTCATCAAACGAACAGTTAGAACATTAGGCCAACAGCTAATTGTTACAGCTCCTTGTGTATGGTTCAGTGCTTTCCTTGTCTTCTGTAATTGTGAAGATAGAGTATAATAGTGTTCAAAGTCATTTTCTGGTCTGCAGGTTACAATGTGTCACACTTCAACAGTCCTGTAGCGGTTTTTTTACAGATGCTAAACCAGTTAAAGACATTTATTACTCTGTGAAAATGGCAATTGAAAATATTACAATACTGTGAATCATATATTTCACATGCAAAATGATCACTAGTGAGCTCAGACCATTATCCACTAAATAAGCAGCTTTCAAATGCTGACTCTGTCTTTACTCTACCAGAACAAATCATTCGTATCATCTATAACAGCACAGACACAAATTGTTTTGGGAAAAATAGACATGCAGAGAAAAAGCACACTGGACATGCTTTGATATCTGTGTGCATGAATGCAAACATTCAATATATATTTAAATAACTACACAAAGTGGAATCTCTCCAAAGAATGGGAAACTATGAAGTTGTTAAGAGGGGAAACACAAAGCCGGTACAGGCCAAATTGGGAGGAATTGCAAAAGAGCAACATGAGTGGCAGGTGAGGAGGTAAGCCAAAGCTCATTTGGATCGGTCATGCTCAGGTGAGCCGATGCTGCTTTTACCCACCGTCATAGACGCACTGTTTCAGCGCCGCACTGAAGGTGAGGGGAGGGTCGCAAAAACAGTGAAAGGAGCCGGGCGTGTTCTCACACCTCCCATTCTTACAGTACGAGGGGTCCTGGCACTCGTTCACATCTGCAAAGGGCACCACAGACACTGGTTACAGTATGAACATCTGCTTGGGGGCCAGCTCTTAGTCTGTAGGTGGTGGACACAATATTGGGGAAAAAACAACTTGTGCTACATCATGAAATTCGGTACAATAATCCTGCAATAAATACTCCCTTTATGAAGTCATCTTTAACTGGTCACAGTGAGTTGAATTCAATCTCAACAGAGACAAAAACATTTTAAGACGCAGCATTCATTGCATTGATATTGTATTGGTTTGGATAACAATGTACAGTGGGTACGGTTATACCCCATATGTCCCGTTTGCTTTCTGTTTACGTTTTCATCATAAATGTTGCATTGCATGCAATTTCTTATGACAAAATGAGCTTCGGCCATGCATAACACTGCAGTTGGTCTCCAATAAACATTCAACCACACTGCGACATCTGCAAAAAGGCTGCGGGTTAAAACAGGAAGCTTGGACCAAGGAATGTTTTATGCGCTAAGAAGTTTGCAGGTGTTTTGAAGAGAAAATGATACGGACATGAATGCCAGTGTGTACTGGGATAATGGTGTAGAAAGCTTGAATAAAACCAAATATGGTGTCACTAGACTGAAACCTGAAGAATGAGGGTTTAGTACGCATTTAGACGGCATGTTCAAAATCGACTGGGTTTTCCAACACTCTTAAAATCCCACCTGTTCTAAATCCCAGCCAGTACCAGACGAGTAAGTCCCTAAGACTTGACAATTTGAAACAATTGATTAGAATGTGTTCACATCTATAATTTTTCAGGTTAGCCAACTGCTTTCTAAAATGAACAGGCTCATGGCAAATTGCAATGGTCGTAGTGGTTAACAGGGAGACCAGAGCCACCCGTACAAGAACTATCCTGGACTAACGGGTCGGATGAGGAATGTTAAGCAGCACCGTTTCTATGTTTGTATCTCTTTCATTTCAGTCATGACTGAACACTAACAAAAGGAGGCTTTCCAGGCGCACACCTGTTGGAGTCCAGAGCCCACATGTTTGACCTAACAGCAAAAATGCAAACACATCTCTCGTTCTGAGTGTGAAGGGAACAAATGTTCGCCACATTTGCTGCAGACAACACTTTCCTTAAAATACCTCTGGCAACATGGTGATAGCATGGCCATCTGAAATGTGTCCTTCTTAGCCATTTAATACTCATTCCTCGCTGAGTTTGCTTCTGCAAGGGAGCAATTTAACTGCATGTTCCCGAACTCTGGTGAGGAGGAAAAATGGGAACTTCAAGTTTACGACAGAATTGTTCACCAATGACTGAGTCTACCTCGCCTGTCTGGTATCGGATGCAACTCGGTATCAGGTGGGGATCAGTTCAGATCCTCATCAATACAACACTTGAGCATTGGCTTCAGGTATTTTGGAACAACTGCAACGACTGCTCCTTTTGTTTCGCAACATGATGTTTAGCCAGCAAAACCCCCCCCCCCAAACCCCTGATATGTCATTTAAAAAATGACAATATTCCCCGTCCCCACCTGCACAGGGTCTGCACTCACCAGCCTGCTCCTCAGGAGTCACACAACTGTTGCGGTCGGTGGCCAGGGTCCAGGGCGGAGAGCAGATGCAGTAGTACGACCCTGGAGTGTCCACACAGTGGCCGTTCTTACAGTTGGCTGGGTCCTCGCACTCATTCACATCTGTGGAACACAAAGGTTTACTCTAAGCTTAAGCGAAGTCCTCCAGTGGCTAGATAAATGCATAATAAGTTGTCATTAAGTTAGTTTTTTTTGGGGTCATTGGGATATAACTCTTTTTTTACTCACCTGCTACCGTTGCGATCACACACTTCTTCTTGTTGGAGTCTGGAGTCCAGGGCCGGTTGCAGTTGCAGTAAAAGGACCCTTCGGTGTTGACGCAGCGACCATTATTGCACAGAGACTCGTCGTGGCATTCGTTCACATCTGACGGAGACAATGCAACCAGAAAGAGCAAAATGCATCTGTTAGGAAGCATTTACAAAATGATGTTTGTTTTTACAGCATTTTATGGTGTGTATCTAAGCACTCACCAATGCACTCGAGAAGATTGCCGTCATAGTAGAACCCCTGTTGACAGTAGCACTCGTAGCCCGGCTGCGTGTTCTCACAGCGACCCTTCTTGCAGATTTCATCAGCAAACAAAGAACACTCGTCGATGTCTGCAGACAAGAAAGAAAAAGCCTCTTCTCAGGAACAGACTGGCTAAAAAAGTTGTTGAATATAATGAGGACTGACAACTTATTATGACAAGTACAAAGGTATTTAACTCGGCTATATATATATATTTGTTATTTTAACACATAATTTCGGTGCAAATGCAGGAGTATCTTATCGCAGCGTGGCCCTGGTGTATGTGAATATAATGTGACCCAAGTTGTGTAATATCTACCATGGTAGACAGGCAGGCTGTACAGGAGTCCTTCATCATAGTAGAGGCCTTGCCCGTTTGGACACAGGAAGTGGAACTCGGCTGGGTGGAGAGAACCAGGCAGAGTTTAATAAAGAGTAAGATATACAGTAGTACACTGCACTGTAATGTAAATGTACCTGAATGGGAGACAGGACAGGGATAGATCTCACAGTGATCTCCCCATCCCACTCCAATGGAGCAGCAGCACTCCTGCTTGGTGACGTTGGTGGCCAGGACGCTGTCGCAGAACACGGTGTCATCGAGGTTCAGGTAGCATTCCTTCTTCTCGTCCATCAGCATTCGAACTGCTGCAGGAGCAAACATGGTGGATGTTAGCAAATGGGTTCGACAGCCTTTACTTTTAATTCATGTTAAGTTTGTGACTGTATGATATATATGTTCTGGTGACGTATTACCAATAATTATAATTGTTTGGCTTTCAGGCCCTCAGATTGGTTTGAAGTGATGTGTTTTTGGTTTGGGACAGGCAGGGATCAAATGTTGAGGCCTGGTTTAAGCTTGGGGATGAATGTGGGTGTACACTAAAGCAGAAGGAATCAGAGCAGGCTTACCCTCACAGCTGTGTTTGTCCTCTGAGAGGACAAAACCGTGATTGCAGTCACACACATACGAGCCTGGTCTGTTCTCACAAGAGCCGAAGGGCTGGCAGAGACTTCTGTCTGTGGCACATTCGTCTATGTCTGAAAGGAAAGAAATCACACATGCTTCTGATTGAGCATTTCTTTCAATCCAAACACCATCTGAATTGCAAGCAAATCGATTGTGTTCCTTCCTTTTAAAACAGCTTGTAAACTACTTTTTACCCACAATGCAATGCATCGCCTTGCGTGAGATGAGTCAGTGATGACACAAAATAATGATAATTCATAAGTAGAAAGTACAGATACTGTAAATAACAAAAAGAGTTACGCTGCAATTTAGCTTACCAACTCCTGCATATGAGTTAATTACTAGTTAGTTACTAGTTAGTTACTAGCAACGTGACAGGCAGCAGTCTGTCTTCTTATAAAGGTCTGACCATAAAGACTGACCTTGGCATCTCCTGCCTCCGACCAGTGTGTAGCCCGTCTGGCAATCGCAGTGGTATGAGCCCATACTGTTGATGCAGCGGCCCCGCTGACAGTTTGATGGCCTCTCACACTCGTTGATATCTGAGGGGGAAGGAAACAAAAATAATGTTGGAATGTGAAGCTGAGCAGGATTAAGGAACCGGTCATACTCAGGGAAATTATATTTGGACAGTCCAGTGCTGCTTAGCTATCAAGTTACCAAGTTTCAGATGATAAATGATTGCATATTGTGAATTCCATGTGAACACCTTTAAAAATACATTGTGGAATAATTCGTGCCTTCACAGTGGCTGCCTTCCTGTGTGCGCTGGTATCCCGGGTAGCACTGGCACTGGAAGGAGCCTTCTGTGTTGATGCAGTGGCCATAAGCACACAGCCTGATGTCCTCGCATTCATCAATGTCTGTTTGGGAGAAGGAAATCCACGCCAAATACAACTTAATGACTAGGAATTTGTCATTACACTTTACGGCCATTAAGTCAACTCAGCTGCATTATAAGAAAGTTAATCCAGGTAATGTCACGTAAAGGTTACGTAAGCATTACTCACCACTGCAACCTTTGCTGTCTGAAGACGGGAGGAAGCCCTCGTTGCACAGGCAGCGGTAAGTGCCAGGGAGGTTCTCACAGCGCCCGTTAGGACAGATGCCAGGCTTCTGACACTCGTTAACGTCTGGAGTAACACGTGGGAGACGCACAAAAAGAGAAGGTCAATTACAGCGACGAAATGACATGTTTGTAACAATGTTTTATATTTGGACTCTTACTAAAATCAACTGCATATTTGGTTTTAACAAGGACTTATTACACAGTATTTCACAATATTGAATCTAGTCCATAATTTCCATGGTTTTTTCCATAGTTTGGCTGATACTGGTACTAATATATTTTACATGATTGCAGTACTACTACTTTATGTCTGGTTTATATCTGTGGTGTGTGGATTATTCAAACAAGCAACATGTGATGTGTAATATCTATCATGACATAACACTTTTAAGGAACAGGGTTTTCCTTCTGCAGTAGGTTGATCAAAGATGTTTCCCTCTAATAAGACACACTATTGGCTCAAGTAATGCCCAATACTGACAAGCTGACTGAATTATCCTGCTCTCTACTAATGAGCACATTTGGCTTCTTTGGGCATCTGCTGCTGAGTGGATGTTGGGGAATTGCTGGTCATTGTGATCCATTTTTCACAGAGATCAATATTTAGATCTGATGGCAAAACACCCTTCTCTAAAGGAGCCGGTTAACTTTTTCTTGAACTTCTAGCCTGGTAATAATGCCCTCAATTTGCAGTACGGCAGGGTTGCACTCACCAAAGCAGGTGCCGCTGCGGGCCTCGTGACCATGCAAGCAAGGAACACACTCGTATGAGCCTGGCGTGTTCTCACATTGCTCATTGGGACACGTCTCGGGGTTCAAACACTCATTTACGTCTGGAACAATTGAGAAGAAGTGTCACGTACCCATGTTTATGGAAAAGTATTCATCAACACAGACGCAGAGCACAGACACAGACGTGTTATAGTGACGTGACACACGCATAATAAGTGTTTTGTTAGTGGAGAGCCTGCGCACTAATATCTATTCTGTCATAATCATCAGTGTCTTTGTACCTTCACAGGCTGGGTGACGGTGTGACTTGCTCCTAAAGCCGCTGTGACATTCACATTTATAAGAGCCGGGCAGGTTTACACACTGGCCTCCGACGCCACAGATGTCGTACTTAGAGCACTCGTCCAGATCTGCAAAAACAGGAAGGATATAGCCAATGCAGGATCTCATTACTTCGAGAAAAGAAACAAAAAAAACATTTTAACATGGAAATGATAAAACCTAACTTACCTACGCACTTGAGTCTCCCATACTGCACCATGTGTTTATAGCCCTGGCGACAAATGCATTTGTAACCTCCTTCCATGTTGATGCAAAGGCCTCGGCCGTGGCCGCACGGTTCTGAGTCACATTCGTTATTATCTGAACAACAGGAGAGACGAACGATGACGACACAAGATGGAAACAGCGTTGAGTATTACAGACGGACAACAAGAGGGTCATAGAGGACACGCTGCTCTGATTCCACAAAGGGTTTCCCACCAGCCGTCCTAACATCGTTTCTCAAGTGCCAACATAAATATATAAAAAGCAAAATACTAGAATTGAAGTTTGTGCCGAATTTGAAGAAATTCCCTGCGTGCACGAGAATGGGTCGGACAGGAGCTAAACTGTGCACTCAGTGAAGGGCCCCTGAATTTAATGTTGACTGTAAATAATAAATAATCGATGCATTAATATTGCGGACCAATAAGAGCTGCACAGGTCAACGGACCTCTACGGTCGAGATACATAAGGCATGATGAGGATCGGGTCTCAGTATTTTCAGGGGAATATCGTCTGCCAGGGGACACCCGTGCATGAGAAACTTCAGGAGAAATGTCTTGTCGCTATCCATCACCACCTCCTCGAGCCACTGTCTCTAGCGTTTGCTCTTACCCTCACAGATGTTCCTCTGCGGGTTGAGATGGTAGCCAGGGTGACAGTGACAGATGTGGCCGTTCAGGCTGTTCACACACTCGCCGTGACCACAAATGTTCCTGCTTAGCCGGCATTCATCTGTCTCTGCTTCAAGGAGGGAACAAAAGCATCATATACATATACATGCATATGTATATGGATACATAGATGTGTTTCTGTGTGTGTGGAGATATCAAACACTTCTTTAGGAATTTGTCTTTTTATGGAAGTGTCTCACATAACCTGCAGCATGAAATTAGTGCTGGGTAATATGGAGAAATATGAACACAAAATGTAGTTATGGCTACACCTGCTACCATAAAACACAGAGAGCGTGAACACAGCCTTAAGGCTGGTTCATGCTTCATGGTTGGATGCACACGACATGCAAAGTGTACGAAACCGTCAGTTAAGCATTAAAGAAGCATGCATCTGGCAAGATTTGAGACTCTATTTTTATCAACAGGGATTGCCTCAGGGTCTCAATAACTCCGTCATAAATACATGTTATTACATTGAGAAAGTCAACATGTCATTTGTGAGTGATGGACCCAAAAAGCTCACCACAATATCTTCTCTTACTGGGGAATGTGGAGAGCTGGGTTTTCCAGTTTGAGGTGCATGAAACATGAGCCAGCTTTTAAAGAAGTGAGGTTGAAGAAGAATAGATGTTTGAGTCAGTTTGCAGGAACTCACGCAAGACTTTTGTCTGTGTTTCGAAGGGGTCATTGTCTGGAGTCATTCTGATGATTGCTGGAGGGGTGGGTTTAACAACTGAGGATCCAACAGAAGAGAGATATGACATGTTGAACTTTAGTCCTGATGTTTTTGTCTTCACCACACATGGGGAACATTTCTCTACACGAGCCGTCGTTGCGGAAACCGTCACCCTCATTGTGACGGCCAAAGTACAGCAGCGAATACATTGTATCCTGCTATTTCAACACGTTCCATCTCTGGAGTTATGGAGAATAAATCTGGGGTTAGAGGTAAGTTTACCAGGCACACGAGGACTGCTGGGGCTGGTGGGAGACTGTTGCACAGACGTTGCGGTCTCTGAAGGCCTCTTCTGATAGAAAGAGATAGTCCGATTTCACATCAGCACAAATGTAAATTCATTGATCATTAAAAACAGAAACAAAGTCTTACCGGCCACTTTGGTTCTGAAAGAAAAAGAGACAGCGAGGTATTACAACTGTGAATCGACATGAGCGGTACAAAGCCCAGGCAAGTAGGAATAATAGACTCGTTTAAGAACTCCGAGTGGTGCGAATCGTGTTCGAGGACTCACCCTCCTTGACGGGCTTGCGGGGGAAGATGATGGGAGGGAAGGCCACGGTCTCTCTTATATTTTGGAGGAAGTATCCTTTCCCAGCGGGGCAGATCTTACTGAAGGCCACTGAGCACCACATGGAGAGAGGACAGGGTTTTAGTGTTACATTATTTTACTTTTTTAATCATATCTCACATTTTGCTAAATAGCTTTTTGCTGAATTGCTCTTTTGAAATTTGCAAGCAGCACCGATTACTTCCTGGAACATAGAATTACTGCCTTGTGGTTGAATCACAGTGATCTTTGACCATCAATTCTAATCGGTTCATTCTTGAGACCAAGTGGACCTTTGTGCCAAATTTGCCTGAAACCATAACACCTCTGACCATGGCTGTCACCGGCTAGATAAGCATAAAAACGTATGACATCCAATTACTTCCACTATTGTATTATAATTTATGACAGTGTAGACAAACGCACTGTATCTTGAGAGCTGGAAACATATATATTGCATATATATCATAAGTAACATAATACGATGCAAGCTTTGTCGCATTCCTTATAATAATATCTCAAACTTCAGATTTCAAAGCTGTAAGAACAGAAAATCTACATTAACACATAAATGCATGCACTGAAGAATCTTCATTTAACATACAAGGTAAAGCTGTGGTGAAAGTATGAAGTTCTGTTGTAAGTTCTTCAGTAATTGTGTTCTTGTTTACGTGTAGATGCACAGCCAGACAATGACCCACATATCATGAACAGCAACTCGCGTTTGTTGAAAGGTTTTCTCGGCCTCCGTCCACTCACCTGTGCCCACCTGAGGACATCTTTCACAGCTGCGGCCCCAGGCTTTGCCCACCGTGCAGCAGCACATCTCCTGGGTGATGTGGGTGGGCAGCGCATGCTCGCAGCCCCTGGCCTCGGACGCCATCAGGAAGCACTGAGCCTGCTCAGCTGGAGACTCTGACAAGAGGAGACACCGAGGTTTCATTTGGGAATCAGAATATAATGTAATTTAAGTGTTTATTCAGTGAAAGGTAGAGAATAGAGAAAAAAAACCCATAGAGGCCTTTAACTCACCAACACATCGATTCCTGTCCAACACCATTCCCGCCTTGCAGGAACATTTGAAGCTGCCCAATGTGTTCAGACAGTCTCCGTTCTGACACACGCCCTGCATGGAGCACTCGTTGATATCTACAAGGTCGGAAGTTGGCGTGTAAAAATTTAAAAGGTTATTTTGATATACTGTAAAGGATGATATCTGTTCATAAAGTGATACCGAGGGGAAATGTAGCTCTAAAAAGGACATGAAAACTGAAACGACTCGCAAACTGAGCTCCGTACTTGCTAAAAGCCAAATCCAGTTTGTGTTACCTTGACAGTGAGTGCTGTTGAATCTTTTATAGCCTTGCGGACAGGTAGAGCCGTAGTCTTCCACGATGGTATGCTTAACTGATGCATCTGAGGGAGGAGAAGACACATTACAGCACGGAGGGAAAGGTGAGAAAAGCCTGAGGGAAATAGTGTTCCTGGAATGAGAAGTTGAAGGTTGTAGCTGCGGGTGAATGAACAAACCGAAATAAAAACTGTAAACGCGACTCAAATCACAATAGACCTCATGTGTAAATCATTAGATGAGCAACTTTGTGCAAAAAGGATTTTGCAACCTGAATAAAATCTCTTGTGACCCACATGTGTTTTGTCACTTTTCTTTATCAACAAAACATATAGATAGAACATTAAGACAATAAAACAATAGTTTTAGTAGAAGTAGAATAGAAAAAGCCTGTACAATATCTGGCTATGTTTAAGGTCTAACAATGTCAGGAAGCTTTACAGGATGTTTGGCTTATCTTTAAGCTCCCACATGGAGTTTTCCTGAATTAACTGCTTTAGAGGTACAACAGACCACTTTTGTAACATTCTGCAGCAGACCATTCAATATCACTCACTTTACACAGCCATTGGTCCGGTGCACAGAGGTGTAAGAGTAAGCACGGTTTGAACCTCTCTCTCTCAAGCACTTTGTTTAAATAGGTCACACAACTACTTCCATCAGTGTTCATGTGTACAACCGACCGTATCCCCATGAAAGCCTTCGAGGAAACACTGTCCGAAAGAGTGAATGTTAATGTTAATGTTAAACTGACTCATTAACACGCTGCAGCTCCTTTGTTTCATCTATTTGCAAACAGATGTGTATAAATGCTAAGTTTTGGTTTCTGGCAAGAAAGTAAGTAAATATGTCACAGAATGGCAAATTATTTATTAAATATGTGTATTAATATTAGTCTAAAAACAGCAGAATACTAAGCTTCATTACACACAGTCACATTATAGAGGCAGAGAAGCAAAAGTTTGACATTTTAAGAAGTACATTTCTTCACCTGCTGGCCGAGAATTAGGTGAGAACATTGACATAAAAGTGTTGAATCAATGTTCTCCTCCAACTCTCCGCCCAGAAGAAGCGCGTTTCCCAAAATGTCAAACTCCTTTAACATTTTGGCCCGATTTTATGATTGGACAAACAAAGATTTTCTTTCTTTGCCTTTCTTGTTCTTTTCTAATGACATTTGTTACGAGGTCTTTGATGAAGTGTAGCTTGTCGTCACAAAATAGAAAAGTCTTTCATGAGGTTTAAACTAACAACGCACTATTCTAGTTCTCATTCTTACCCTCAAAGAGCCGCGAACCTCTAACACAGAAGAATGTTCCTCTCTCCATGCGGGGGTAAAAACATGTTGGCAATTTTATTAGAGCGCTGCGGGATGACTGCACTCGCTAAAAACATTTTGAAAGCACAAAGAAAAGAGGGGGGAAGACCACATCTCACTTTTGCAATCTGCCTTAAAAAAAAAATAAATACGGTGAGATTATAAATGGATGCGAGAGCAACAAAACAGACGGCACTCCGGGCAGCAATCCAGTTGCCGAAAGACTAACCAGATGCACAGTATCAGGTTTTGTCAAAGGCCGTATTGTCTGAGTCAGATCTGAGAAACGGAATAATAGCGGAGTGGAAAAAACGTGAGTATCCAAGATTTTCCTGAAATTCAATCTCCAGCAGTGTGATGACAGTCCTGCACTGGGCAGGCCCATAGGAACATGCTGGAGTAGAGGGTTATTTTCCACATTCTCCTTTTCTGCCTGACTGTCTGTGTAGTAATTCCCGTAATTTCATCCGTTTTCTCCTTCCCAACCGTTCACACACTCCCTTACCCCGACCTCACCACTAACTTTCATGTACCCATTCAAACACACTTTTTTAATAGAGGTATGAAGTGATTGTTTTAATCCAGGGCCATCATTTCATAAAATGGGAGGGATGAATTGCAGGCAATGCTTGATATTTTTGGCTCAATAAACAATCATTTATTCCCTGGAACACACAAGATGTAGATCGAATAAAAATCGAACAAGAAGTGCTTAAGGGGGAAAAAAAAAATCACATCTGAATAAAAAACTAGAAGTAGGATGAGAATTCTTAGCAGAGGAGATATTTGAAGCACACTGCAACTCACTTGGTAGTTTGGGGCACTGATAACACTTGTTTTGTCCCCATGAATTCCCCACACTGCCGCAGCAATCCTCCTGATTGGTCAGAACAGGAAGCGGGGTGCTGTTGCACTAAAGCGAGACGCGACAGAGAAACGTTATCAGTGCAGGTGACAAAACAAAAGCTTTCCGGGTTGTCCATCACTGCAGCGTTGTGCCTAAACTCACAGCTTGCTTGGGCGTGGTCTCCTGGAAGCAGCGCCCCTTTGGTTTGTGTCTGGAGGGGATCGGGCGTGGCCCCATCTTGTAAGGAGGCTTGACATCTGATTGGTCGAGCGGTTGAATGACTACAGAGGTGTCTGGCGTGTGGTGAACACGTACATTAAACTGTACTGAAAATAGAGACAAGAAGAACATCAGACGAACAACAATCCATCACAAATGTATATTTACCACATCAATCAAAACCAACCGACAGATGCTAAAGTGCTGGCATTAGCTGCAGTGAATTATAGATACCTTCAGATGAGTGTGACATAGGTAAGGTGAGAACAGAGTGTGTTTGCGTCAACTGAGTTCGCCCTATGCTTAATAGCTCCACTAGTTTCTGGCCTTCTGGCTTCATAGACATGGGGTAGACAGGCTGCTTGTTGCCTCGCGCTGCCTGAGCTTGCTGCGTCTGGTGGAGTGGAAACTGGCAGAGCCGACCGGTGAAGCCAGGCGGGCACAGGCAGTGCTTCCTCGAGCTGCATACTCCTCCATTCATACACGTCAGGGGACACACAACTGCAGAGAGGGGGACACCGAGACAGGCAGAGGGTCAACAGTTCATAGCGATCACATGAGATGACAGGAAGGTTAAAAAAAACGTACACACATGTGCAACATGAGTCATAAAACAAAAAAGGAGTCTCATCAGACTGGACTTTTGGATCCATTCACCTCAGAGACAGACTGAGCCTGATGAATTAGTGTATATCACATAAATACGGCAGACAGGCAGAAAAGTTTGTGGCCTGAGCGGGGCCACGTGAAATATTCACTTTGAGCTGCACCACTGTAAAAGTCACATCAGCTTGACGGACTCACGGGTCCCTCCAGCCAGTTCGGCAGCAGCGTCTGAGCAGGAAAGCAGGTGAAGTCATTGATCTGCTCAACAGCTTTATTTTCCGACATATGGGAGAGATCTTGGAATCTATGGGAACGCTTCTGGCTGGAGAGAGATTCATGGCATATACAGTCTTCACTGTGGTTTTATTAGGTCTCCCATTGTGTTTATGTTCAGTCCAGTCGTTTTTTGAAATTCCCACAATAGAACAATCTGAGGAAAGAGAGAACGAGCAGGACTGTGCTGAAAACTGCAAGGAAATGATGAATCCAGGGAAAGATGCGAGAGAAAACTCAAGCAATGCTAATAGTTGTACTACTATGACCACTAATGAAGTAATAGTAGTGAAAGTTCAGTCAGGAAGGCCACGTCCTTACACACATGAGCCAATCCTCCCTGAGTTGCCTGACTTTGAATGCATGTTTAAGTGTGTAGAAGTATATTTTTCTACAAAAACGTTTTTTTTTGTCATTCAATCAAAGCAACCAAAATTATAATCTTAAAACACAGCCATACTATATCTCAGTAAATCAATAAATATCAGAGGGACTTTAAAATAATGAATCAATTACTACTGTGGTTTTCCCTCAATGTAATGCATCACAGACCGACCTGGCCAAATAGTCTTGATGAAGACTGTTGATCTGAGGAGAGGAGAGGAGACAAGAGGAGAGGAGACGAAAAGAGAAGAGACGAGCGAAGACGAGATGAGATGAAAGGAGACAAGAGAAGAAGAGAGGAGATGTGGCGATAGGAGAGGAGACGAGAGAAGGGGAAACAAAAGGTGGCGAGATGAGAGGACACGAGAGGAGAAGAGAGGAGACAAGGAGACGAGAGGAGAAAGGAGGAGAGGTAACGAGAAGAGACGACAGGAGAGGCCTCTTTCTGCTGCCGAGCCAAGTGTGCACACATGGAAGTAATTATATGTGAACTGCCAGGGAGTCTGGGCTGTGGCGTAATTGGGGGACTAGATCACTTTAAACACAGCAGGGACATCCTCACAAAGTGAAAGTCTGGCAGAAAAATGAAAGGACCTCAAGGAAACACCCCGCTAGTGTGGTAACGTTTTTTAAATCTGAAGCAAGATGGATACTTCAGAAGCAGCCTTCTACTACCGAACACCATGTGACAGTGGTCTGTAACTACTATGACTGAGAGCAGGCAGCAACATGCAGAATAGAGCTGGAAGGCTCAGGCATGGCAGAAAAAAAAAAAAAAAAAAGAAGGTGAGCAGCGCAGACTGTAGAAGACAGAAAACTCGACTTCAGAGCTCCAGTTTCCACGGCTCAGATTTCTTCTCAGTTCTGGATTTAGAATGAGAGGAAACTGGGAAAGATGCGGGGGCTGAACATTAGGATTGCAGACACAGAAAGTCAGGAAAAGGACCTCTTTCCAAACGTGATTACACAATCTAAACCCACAGAGACTTGGAGAGACGACATATCGTAGGGAAAGTCTGGGCCGAGGCCCCGTCTGGTTGGGAAGGCGTCTGAATGAGACTCTGAGAGCAGTCTGGGTCAATGCCACGCTAATGAACACAAAAGAAGGGGAATCCACATGTTGGCTGTAACATCTTGGGTGGGGGGCCTTGAGAAGGAGAACCGGTTGCGTAATGAAGCCAGTGTGATGACATGCGATACGCAGCGCAAAGTACAATACACAGCTGCCAGCACACGCCTTTCTACAATCCTGACAGATACTGATTCCGATACCTCAAATCAGGATATGCGAGCACTGATCTGATACCCTTGCTCTCTTTTTTCCAAATTTAAAATGGGTACATCTTATGTGGGATGAACCGGAATCATCTTAATGTAACGTGAGGCTCATAGCTGTCATTTGTGTGTCTGGACAGTTATGAATAACTGTTTCATCCTTTTCAAGTGTCTCCAGAAAACACATGCATACGTAAATTACATTATTTTTGTCGTCTTGATATGAAGGATAGCTCAGTTTTAGGGGTAGTTGATGTTGGAAGGAGGCTTTTGTCCGAGTGCAACAGTGAAATATGTCCACAGGATTAATATTTATAAATGTACTTCTGTAGCTGTGCAAAGTGAGATGGCAGCTCTAACTAAACTACACAATGTAATATTCTTTATAAAGTCTTCACTATAAACCCAGAATTGAATTATCAAATATTCCCTTCACTGTTCAGGCAAGCTGCTTCACAGACATCCAGTAATTCAATAAACTAAGCTGGTTGTTTTTTTCTTTTATATAACATGTTACTTGTTGCTAACACACACCATAATAGTACAGAAAATCTCCCTAAACTCCAACAGATTGTATTTCTACTGCACTTCATGCCTGAATTATTCTCATTATTGGAAACTGTTCAAATGAGCCGTCTCGCGTCTGTTTGTCTTCAGCGCTCCAGGAGGACTGAATTATTTGTATGTTATAATAACATACGGTGGCTGTTCTCCTTCACGTCTGCCTCCTTCATTTAAACTCCAGCCATACAGGCGATGCACTGGCTGATGCTTTCTGCAGACCTTACATGTGAATGGGTGTGTTCGTCGGTGCGTGCGAGAGCTAATAAGCGGAGGGGTGTACTGTCTCCTGGAGAGCCGCTGCGGTCGGGCGACTGCACCACACTACATACCGGAAAAAAAAAAGCACTAGAACGCTTTAAAGCTGAGATCATAGTCAGGATTTTACTTTCCAGCGGACTTTCCCTTGAAATCATCACCTCGGAGTTCATTAGCGGGATTTATGATCCAAAATCGCTCATCGACTCTCCTCGTCAGTGAGCCGAGCGTCCCAGACGCAGACGCCCCCCTGCTGCTTTGAGCCACGCCTTTGTCATTATGGATCTAACACATTCCTCAGACTAGAGGTGGTGTGTTATTAAAAAATAAGTTATTTGTTCCCAATGATTGCGAGGCATGAACGGGCCGATTGGTGGGGAGTTATGTTATCTTGAACCTTATTTTCCACACGTCAAAGAAAATGGGAGGAAACAGGATCCCATTCAAAAGATGACTCATCTTGTACGGAATTTAGATCAGCACAAAGTAGTGGTTCAATAACTGTAACTGACGGGACACACTGTACAGCCATTAAATGCATTTGACCGTGTATGGATTCAGTCAGCATGAGAGAACATTCAAAGTTGACTTTGTCCTTTAAGGCTCTCTGAAGCCTAATGTAATATTGAACGTCCAACACAGCCACGAAGCGGATCATTTTCCCATGCAGCACTCACTCCAAGTAGAAGAGAGAACTAAAGTGAAAAACGAGCCAAAAAGAGGGGGGGGGGGGGGGGGGGGGAGACTTTGTCTTCGAGCTCTTCTCGTTGGAGTGTTTCATGTGACATACGAGTGGGAGCTCCGTCTTCATAATGTCATGAGTCACTCCGTGAGGAGGACAGGTCTCCTCACAGCATGAAATCGCAGAGGGGAGATGTCTTTGTCATACACTGTCTGTCATATATCTGGGAAAGGGATGGAATGACGCAAAAAAAACAGGCCGAGATGTAAAATTCAGAGAATACTAAATAATGTGATGTTTCAGTGGGATTATTGTTATTCCTAGACACTGCTTTTTTCCTTTAAAGGAAAACATACTGTGCATTCCTCAACTGCCAAGTAAGCAAGCCTAGTAGACCAAAAAGACACCATGTACGTCCATGAAAACATATAAAGACAGACTGGCACACACGTTTTTCGCATTTTTACTAAATGATGGGTAATAACTGGTAGAGGGAAAATTATACTAGTCTGCACAGGTATGTACTGTGTATGTGTGAAATGACAAATAGTAAAGAAATAAAGAGACAAAGAGAGTAAAGGGTGCCCTCTGAGTGCCCTGTGACCACCCACCCACTCACTCCTGTCTGTCTGTCTGGAGATGACGCATCTTCAGCCCCCTCCCTCCACGGCGTCCTTTCGGCCGCAGCCGCACCCTCCCAGCACAAAAACAACAAATTACAGCCCCACAAACCACAGCTCAAACGTTCCCCAGCTCCCTGAACTGAAAGCTACTGCAGACATCGCCTCTCACAGATGCAACAAAGGCCTGATCGGTCCCTTTCTTTCAACACATGTCATATTCTGGTGGAATGAAAATCGCCAGTCTGCAAGAATCAGACACCCAAAATCCGTGATGATGCTCATTGAGTCACTTTCACAATGATTCAATACCAGTCTGAATCAACCCCCTCTGAGATTTAAAATGAGTAGCCAACACTTTTGTTTTGGTCACGTCAGCTGACATCGATACCACAATCAGCCCTGTTTCCACTGGTGGAGTTTTGTTAGTGTTATAATGTAACTATGATGCATGATGCGAACTTCTGAAACACATCACATAACAACTCACGTTGAAGTTTAAACAAACTCTCGCACGTTTCCAGTCCTTTGGCTATGCTAAGCTCAATATTTCCAGATCGGAGAATAGCAACAATCTTCTCATCTTTTCAGCATGAAAGCAAACAAGCGTATTTTCCAAAATGTTCAAAGTATTTATTTGAAGTTGCTTCAAGTAATCTATTGACCAACTCAGGGACACCAAGGAAACAAAGCCCTGATATTACTACCAGCTTGTTAAACTGGTATGGCTACATTATTGGAGAACATTGCACATACACAACAGACTCAGCGTACATGGGCATCTACTTTTTTGGCTTAAGTCAAATATCCCCTCAGCTTCTATTTGGTTTTCACCAACAACATCTGCATCGTAAGTTGGGTCGTTGCTCGACTGTTTCAACATCTATTGTTGGGTTTCAGCCCGCTGCCTCTTTTTGCTGGCCTTGTAACATAAACCCAACTTTTCTGTGTTTGCTTAAAATTGGCTGCCTATGCTGTGATTGAACGGGGTATGAGAGCAGTGAGGCTCAACCACACTGTCAATGTCCAGCCTGGAAAACCAAAAACAATGAGAAGCTAAAGCTGCATACCAAACAACAGCAAGGACCAAAACAACAAATGGATCATAACAATGACCTGGGCGCCAGAAGGAAAAAGAAGAGGACCAAAGGTGAGAACGCTCTGTGAGGTGGACGTCCCTATGAGGGACCCTTTTACATTACACACATTTGATGAAAAATCATTGTCAAAAGCTTAATTGAATCTAGGTTTACAAAGTATTTCCATGAGTATTCCTCGATATAGTATATTGCTACTATCCAACCTTTAATGACCTGAGAGAACCGTGACTAAACAACATTGGGTGCAATAAAACGGTAAACACAAAAGAGAGTGGCTATCACCAAATGACGTGCTTCCCTTTACCATCAGCTCAAAAGCAGGAAACCACATCCCCGAATACGCCTACCATCGACTGGCCCTGTGAGGCCACATACCACACCGAGTGAGAAAGAGCGACGCACGGTGTGGGTCAGGCTCCTGCAGCTGAGCCAGACGTTGGGAGTAAATGACATAATCACTGCCTTTAGAAACAAACACAACCCTGCGTAGGCATTCCTCCTCCCCCTGCACAACTCTCTGCCCTCTGACGACTCCCAGCAACTCTGAGCGGCCTCTATCCAAACAATGGTGCTGCCCTTTGCCAGTGTCGACCATCGTCACCAAAGCCATTCGTTTACCTCGCACAGTACGCCTCAAACTACAGTTTGTTGACCTCAACAGAAACAGGAGGGACGAGCAAACTCCTGAGAAATGGAAGCAGCCATCAATCGGGAAGATCCGATCCGAGTAAGGAGGTCTGCAATTATCCAAATCTACATCAAACTCTGCTTTGCACAATGTGACTTTCAATACGCGCTGTGGTTTCCATAGCTCTTGGGTGGGCACGAGTCCAGCGTTACCCCGTCACTCCCCTCTGGCAGAGATGCTGCTGGAAAGAGAGCCAGAGAGTCAAGACGGGATCTTGGCACATGTAGGGATGATGTCATACATATAATGACCGTCTAAAGACCGGAGAGCAGGCAGGTAGAGGTGTGCTGACAGTGCTCTGCTGAGATTATGTCAGATACCTGCCCTGCGGGGATACTCGGCATTCAGCACTGGAGCGCGTGGCAGGTAAATGTCTGTCGGCTGCTCAGGCAGCGCTGGCAGGGGCCGTGTTATTCTGTTTACCCTGGCTAATCGCTGCGACTACAGGGTCCTGCACGATGTGGGTGCAGTCCGTAGCGCTCGCATTCCTCTGAACGGCTTTAAATAACTGCTCCGTTTCCCCCCCCCCCCCCCTCGCTAAGCAAATGGGAGGAGAGTGTTAAAGATGGCAAAGAAGGCTGTTTGTTTGAGCTGGGTTTAGTACACTGCAAATACACTTCGGCACACACACACGCAAATATACACACTGTTCCCTTGTGACGTTAGAAAAACATCTAATTGCTGCTTTGTTTTCAGAACTTCCTTTGCTGCGATTAGTTTTTTCAACCTGCCCAGCAGAATTGCCTTCGTTTTCTTCTTTTTTTTTTTTACAAAAAGTGATGACATGGAGGAGTCTGATTTCACAGGAAACTCCTGCTCAGATCACGTGGATTCTTCTCTGAATGAGGGTTGTGGTGAGACTGCAGATTTAACCCTTTTAACAACATATATATCGTGTTTTTAAGGTTTTACTTGTAGACTCTCCTGCCAATAGCACCTGGATCATTCTTACGACTGGCCGTTCTTTTTGAAAATGACCAAAAAAGATAAGAAATAACACAGTATTTTACGTTTTCATGTAACCTTTCAAAGCATTCACAGTCTGTCTGCATGGTGATAGTGCCCCGCTTGCGAAACAGTGCGAAAAGGTTAATGAGAACGGCAGACCCCAAATAACCTCATGTGTTAATTCCCCGACATGCATAAATAGACAGAGAGAGGTGACAGAATGTGCATCCAATGAATATTAAAAAACGCACCCTTAGTAAAGAGATAGTGATCATGCTTACAAATTCACATGATCAATGTGATATCATCGAAAGGAAGAGCCGTTCAGAGTTATCTTATAAATGTGCATGAGCCTCCCACACAAATATGTGTGTTGAAGAGGCGGTGAGCACAGGAGCCATGCCAAGCTCCGCCTCCGATTTCAATCCAACCTGTGGCAAAAACACGGAGTGCTGCAGGTTTTTGGTTGCCTGTGTTCGACCGCCTTCTCCGGAGTCTGGCACGAGAGAAAGGAGAGTGTGTGTGGGGAAGAGCAGAGGGCTTTGAAAAGTAAAATAAACTCGCCTCCTAAATAAAGAGAAAGCAGAACCGGCTGTGTCTACTGTGTTTGTCGGACTCGTCTTCATTTTCAGGCTCCCATGGACCTCTGACCCATGCCAAGAGAAAACCCAAACAAACCACAGTGCTACTACTGTCACTTTACTCTAAATTAAGAACCACATGGGAAATCCTGAAATAGCCATATGCACTTCTCATGATGCCCATTTTAGGGGAGAGAAGCGAAGACAGGGGTATGATAAGAGCCCTTCTTCCTGTGCAACGTGAGGCCCTGTGCTTTTGGTTATTCCAGAAAAAGAGAATCTAGAGTAGCATGGAAGTCTGGAGCCCTGATAAAGAGGAGATGCTGCCGAGATGCAGAAGAGAGACGAGACTCAGAGTGCTGTCTGGGAGCTGAGCAGCTGCTGATAGATGGGATGCCTCTGTGCAAGCAACGCTAGAGACACATTTGGACTAAAACACACAACCGAGGCGGGCAAACACTGATTTTTTTTTTTTTTGTGACCACCTTATTTTGAAAGGATATCTTTGAAATATAAGTCTTCCTTTCACAAGTGGACTGAAGTGTTAGATAGATGCACACACATACACAACACCACCTATAGTCTCCAAGGAGAAGCAGGAAAGCATCCTGTTACCTTCTCTGCTCCTCCCAATCCTGCAACTTACACGAAGCTTTCAAGTGCTGAGAATAGAAGAAAAAAAACAAGTTGGCCGATGGATTTATAAAGACATCTGCTGATAAACAGCTTACGCTTCCATAGACGCCAAAGAGGACAACGAATCATTTAAGTTGTTGACAATTTTGTGATTTACAAATGTCACACATGCCTGAAGATGCACTCGTTCTTTTTTTACTGACATCAACAATAACGATGCCCGCACCGCCGCGCCCCCCCGATGACGATGACACGGTAGATACGATGTGGAGTCCAAGAATAAGGCACATCAGGCTGTAAACGCCAACTTTCCTCTGCCTGCCAACATGCCCGGGAGGCTTTCAAGTTTCCATGCTTTCATCAGTTTTAGGATGTGTCCAGTGAAATATGGATCCATTGATGTGACTTCTCTGCAAACATATGACCAGAGCGTATCTGACATATTGTATCCTCACTGCAGTGATGTTTTTTTAGATTAAATACGTTGAGTAAGTGTTGACTTGTTAATGAGAAAGTATATGATGTATACTAGAGCTCAGAGGAACCATGTGTGAAATAATGATTACATAGATGGTACACTATGCTGTACACTGTATATTAAATAGACCAATACTCAGTTTTAAGTGCTACTTACTTGACCAGAACCAATATTCTATCATCTCTGACTGTCTGTGTGTAAGTTCTCTCGCATAGAGCATAAAGTGCTGATTTCTCCTCGTGTTCAGCATGTTTTTTGGCTCAGAAATGTCCTGCTTTGGGTGCATCTCACAGCTCTGAGGCAGTTGTTTTCAGCAATAATGTCCTGAGGGGGACATGAGCATCTGTAGAATATATTTCATGACAATCCATCCAAAAGTTAAGGAAATATTTTACTCAAAACCACAACTGTCAACCTCATGGTGGAGCTAGATCAAAAAGTCAGGGGATCGCCAAAGACATTAAGATCCATCCTGTGAGTATCACGAATGTCTGCACCAAACATCACAGGAATCCAACAGTTGTTGAGTTTCAGTCTGGATCAAAGAGTTGGACTGACCGACTGACCTACAGACAGACATTCACCATCCGTAGAGATGGCTAACAACATCAAACATTAAATCTGGGGTTTGCTTGCTTTTCGCGGTCGCATATCACCGTAAATAGAACGACGTCAACAACTCCTTGGATGCACAAACCTCTGCCAACACTGACATGTTCTCCATTTTGCTCTACCTCTGAGGTATCATTCATTCAACTGAAACTCAACATTCATTTCTGATCCTGTAAACATTCTGTTAGCATTTAAAATACATGTTTTGGGAGCAGATGTTTACCATCCCACACAGATGTCCCCAGTTTATTATCACGGTCACTTTATCATGTGCTTTCTCTCTCCGTTACTTTAACGTAACGGCCATGAACATGTGTCATCTATTGGCCGAAATTCCAGCTCACCACTGAAACCGAACCGTTCCTTGGTGCACAGCCTGCCTGTCGGCCAAATCGAATCGAAAGATTGGGCCGTTGCTGTGCTGACGTCACAACAGCTCAAATATGGAAAACTCTTCGTATTGTTGCTGCTACGGCCAAAGCCTTTTTAACACGGGAGAGAGAAATTTCCACTTGTCCACACCACATTCCAGCCTGAAAAACACACGTCTCCTCTCCAAGCTGAACCCTATATCCCCAGCTGCAGAAACTCACGCACTCTCGTGCACAGATCTTCTCAGGATACTTTGCCTGTGAAACCCAGGCAGACAGGTGACATGTCGTGCTGCACTATCCAGACCACATGTCAAGCAGCGTTCGGTATCCCAGGAATCTAAATATATCGCTCTTGAAATATTTGACACAGAGGCTCCGAAACGTGACGCACCACAAAAGAAATTGGGGGAGAAGAGGGAGGACCGGTTGCCGAGGCCAACTCTCCGACTCCACACAGCACTGCGTGGTGTCAAGGAGGAAGAAAACTGTCACTTGTCACTGATTCACTTGACCTCGATTAAATCCAGCCTGCTTACTTTCACATGGGCACACTGATGAAAACAGCTGGAAAGGCGACATCTGTATGACCAACTACAACCTCCCTGTACTGCGAAACTGTGTTTTGATGAATATTCGGCCATTTTTCATTCAGCACTACTGCATCTTGTCCTTTAAAATCCAAAACGTGTGTAAGCATCCAGAGCAGATGTTTAACAGGGTTTTTGAATAACTATGTTTTATTTCTTGCAAAACAGAGGAGAAAAGAATATGGCTCTGGTGCCAATGTGATGTTGACAGAAATAAGAAGCCGTTGCACCACAGCACGCTGGCTCTGACGTACAGCTGTTATCTATAATTTGTTACTTTTAGGCTTGTGCTACAGCTTAACATGGGGTTGCAAATACATTTTGGTGAAAGGGGATAAAGTGACTAATAATTTCAATCCGTTTATACAAAGAGAGAAATGTCCACCACAGGTATGTCACTGAGAAGTTAAAGCTCTTTTTCTTTTTTAAATCACAGCAGAACTACTCAGCCGATTAACCAATGTGTACTTTTCTTGTTTAGCATCTTATTCCCTACACCAAGTGAGAAGGAGAAATGAGGAGCAGCGAATTGCAGTTCTGGGCCGTACACTGACGTAGACTGCGAGGCTCCACGTCTCACCACAGCTGATCTGATACAGCGCAGAAAGGATCCACTCATGCCAACCAGACACTGGAGCACAGATCTTAGGAGAACATTTACATGCGATGTAATGAGCTATGCCGCAGTAATTAAAGCGTAGTATGGGAACGTTTTCCAGCGATGCAGTGGAGGGTAAACCCAGCTCACCTCGTCTTAGCCTATTTATTTGCGGAGCAGAGTTTATACTCATCTTAATGACATGTGTTCATGGTGGATATGAGTAGCTGGTGTCAAATAGACGTAAGCTGAAGATAGAACCTTTTGAGGGAATAAAGGCCTGAATGAATCAGTTATACTTGTCATGTGCTGTACTCAAGCCCCATCTTATGATACAGTATTTGTACTCCATTTGATTATTTTGATTTTAGAAGACTTTATTTCAATCCACTACACTAAGGAGGTACAGTTGGCACTTTTTACCTCTACTGGCCTGAAGTTAATTTGCAAGTAAAGGTTTTATGGCTATGAAACATAAGATGATTTAATATGATCCATTGTTACAGATTTAAGTACCGATTAAGATGTTATTCTAAGCAACACCAACCAAAACTCTATCAACAATTGAATACTTCAGACTGAAAGAGGTCAATGTGCATTGTGAGTACTTTCACTTTTGATACTTGTGTTTTTCTGCTAATACTGCTGTATTTCTTTACTGAAGTAGGAATTTGATTGCAGGACTTCTCACTGTAATGGAGCATCAATGTGCACGTTTACTTAATGAAGTAGTTGATTTTAATGCTTTTTCCACCACTGCCTTGTAATAACATGAGGCAAGACACACTAGGCCCATTTTAAGCATTTTATGTTGTTCCGTGGAAGTAATTGGCCCTTTTATTGCCGAAATTGCCGATTCAAAGCAGTTATTCTCCCTGAATAACGTCTGAAACACTAGTTGTAGTGATAGTGTTACAGTCTAATTATCTTTAGAACATTTACACATTCATTTTAAAAGAAGTCCATTTATAAGCAACAGGCCTCCCTCGCCCCTCCAACAGGGAGAAACTATAAACCCAGAGGTCAGAGCAGCTATTAGTTAATCGCAGCGGCCTAATTATATCCCCTCGTAAATAAACAGCATTGTTCCACTCACCGACCCTGAAGCCCTGTCCGATGAGCGTGTCGGCCGCCTGCCCGTTCTCTGCGATCAGCGTGGTGTTGTTGCCCTGCTCGCAGGTATCCTGGCACTGTCCCTTCAGGCAGATCCGCTTGCAGATGAGCGGAGCGATGACCACCTTGAAGCGCTCCCGTGTGGAGGAGCGCTCCGTGCACCACACCAGCCTGTGGACGCTCAGCCAGATGACAAGCAGATGGGAGATCAGAATGGGCATCCTGGCATCCTTCGCTGCCCTCCACAGAGGCCCAGGGACATTAAATCACAAGCGGAGGGGTTCAGCTCCAGCTCAAACGCGCGTGCTTTGTTAACCTGAGGAAGATTTTTGACGTCTCGTGCGTTGGAGGGAAAAAAAAATAGAAAAACGCGTCCTCCCTCCTGTTTTCTCCTTAAGGAAAAAAAAAGATAAAATTACTTCCCTTGCGTAACCAAGTGATCCGTGGGGAAAACAGACACGTTTGACATCTTTGAGAAGTTTATTGTTGCCCTCGTTGCTGTTTTCTAAAAGTTTCCCGTCGCTCTTCCTCCTTCTCGCCTGTTGCTTTGGAGAGTAGGAGAGAGTGCGTATGTGGGTTAGGGAGGGAGAGAGAAAGAAGGGAGGAGAGGAGAAGGGGTGAGCCAACCCTCTCTGGAGAAAACCTGGCTGCGGGCCAGCCAGGCGGTGCAGGAGCAAAGCTGAAAGTGGTTTCCTTGTTGGTTATTTCTCTCCAACACCCCCCTCCTCTCCTGCACAGACCCCCACTCTGCAAATCATAGCTGCACAGCTGTGTGTGTCACTCTGAGAATAAAAACATACTGACAATGATGTATTGCTGTATACACCCGTGTTTGATTAGTTTCGTATGTGTAAAAGTACTAAAATGAGCATGTGACTTAGCGATGGACAGTTATAAATCAGCCAGCCCTGTGACTCAATTCTGCATTATATTTCTGAATTTCTTAGAAAATATATCACACATTTTCTTTTTGTTTAGCCTTGAGTTGATACTTAGCATCAAGTAACTATATTACTTTATTATCAGTGTGACTCCACCTGAAAGGATGCAGCCAGGTGGACATCTGCTTTCGGTCTCATGGTAGTTCAACGTTTAGCTCATTCCCCTCGAGACAAAAGTATGTGACATCTGCACAACAGCTTTACAGATGTGTGTTACGTGTGGCGTTGAGTTCACAGGTCAGTTTGTCTGCTACCACATCAGTTTATCTATCGCAAATGGCAAACCACAAAAATGATTGCCCTTTTCAACATGTCCGTATTTTTCCTGATGATAGATAAAAAGATAAAAAAACACCAAACTTAAACCAAAACATCTGCATGAAATGTTCATCTAAATAAAAGTTGTAAGCAGTGAAACGTACGTACAAATCTAAATGTAAAGCCTCAGTTCGGAAAAAAGGGCGAAAACTTTGCAAAACTGCTGAAATCTTTTTATTTAGAGGTTAATATACACACGCTGTGAGTTGGTTTGAACTCTATCGTGAGCTTCCTGTGAGTACTTAGTAACTACAATCGTCAGATCAATTCTATGGAAAATGTGGATAATGAGGATAATGAAATAAAGTTTAAAAACAAAAACAATGCACTGAGCAGAAGTCCTTTTGAAAAAGCTGTTGATCTGAAACGGTCATGATCCTGTCAAAATTCTGTAGAACTTAAACTGTGACGCTTACGTCTGGCATGCCAATCAAACACACGTAACTGTTAACATATGACTGGATGACATAAGGTGTTTGAATATGAAGCTACACAGCTTTAAGGATCCGGGGGGGGGGGGGGCACATGGGGAATCTGTGAAAGTGAGAGAGAGAGAGAAAGGGGGGGAGAGAGAGAGTTGAGTCACTTCCGCTCCAAAGAGTGAGTGTTTACCTTCGGTCACTGAGGAAATGACTGCATGGGCCTGCAGAGTTCACAGGCCGCTCTCACATTTCTCTCTGCCTCTGGTGCTCGCCATCACTGCATCATCGGCTGCCAAGAAACACACACACACACACACACACACACACACACACACACACACACACACACACAATGCAAATACATCGTAGCTCAGACATAAACCAGCCCGAGATAAGGTTCAAGATAATTACTTCCCTTCTGAAAACTGAAACCTTAGTGTCACTCACTGCATCAGATAACCATGACAAACAGGAAAGAGAAATAAACACATGTATTACACAACCTAAAGAGAAAACCAGCTTCTACATGAGAGAAAGTATCAACACCACAATGTAAGTAAGAATAAAAGCACTCACTGTGCTGCAGACTGGCCCATGTCAGTGTTATGGTGCTATATATTATAGAACTGGATTGTTATTACAGATTAACACCAGTATAGTAGTACTAGAAGTTCTAGTTCTAGTACCAGTACAGCACATCCTAATTCTTTCCTTTTCCCTCTCATTAAAATAGCTGTTGTGACTTGTTTGGATGCACCTTTCTCTCACCACCCACAGAGGCGCTTCACCAAGTTGTTGTTTTTTCATGAATCATAAGCTCAGCTGTGAACTTCAGGGAAATATGGTCTTTGTGTGCCTTCTGCAGCACTTGCTTCAACTTGAAGTCATTTGTTGGAACACATTTGCATCCTTCCAAGTGAGTCTCCGGGTTAACTTCAATCCGTTTCAGGGAAAAAGAGTTAAATCCATGCGTGGGCTTGACGTATTTTTCTAGATCAACTAAATAGGTTTTAACGCCTACTGGACCCCGAGGTCTGTTAGTTTAACTAACGTTGGTTTGATTTATTCCAATCAGATTATCAACTTGTAATTAAGCTGCTTTGGATATTCCTGCTCCACCGAAACATCAACAAAAACATTAGAAAAAAGTTAAATTAGTTTCATACCAAAGGCCATCTCAAATAGCAGTTTGTGTGTATGAACACAGCGGTCGTTACTCAGCATCGGGAGGAGAGCAAAGTGTTATTTGAGACCTGTGTTTGGGCGCTTCAACCCGTTTGGCAACGTTTCAGTCAGAGCGTGAACTCTCCTCTGGGATTTATGTGATGTTCCTGTCAAGATACAACGAAACAAACTGACTGAAACTGAAGTAATAACTCTGGGATGATCTGACTGCGGTGATCTCAAATTAGCACATATTCGTGGTCTTAGCTGTGGGCAAATTGCCACATTGTCGATCTATTTAGTGCGTTTACTGCCGTGATAAGGAAGCTCTTTTTAATTTCATCTACGGAATAAACAGCCACGGAAAAAGAAGAAGTATAAACAAGGCCCTTTAATAGAGTAACATTTACAGCAGGTAACAGAGTGAATGTGATGTGGAGGAATATATGTCGGACACAGATGCATTAAAAAAAAAAATGTTTTTAATTTCACATTTTAACACTGACTTTTTTTTTTTAAGGAAGAATGCCATTTCGGTTTAAACCTACATGCAAAGGATCCCTCTGTATGCAATACAAAAAACAATAAATATGATTATACAGGACTACCATGGCAAGTCGTATGCTGGGTATACAGTAACAGATATTTAACATTTTTTGTGCCGTTTAAAATGACTCACACTTGTAAATGTACACAGAGTAGCTACACGGGGATCGTTATAGTCGCATACGTGGTAAATGACACCAGAGACCTACAGTATAGCTCAAAAGGCTGAGAAGAGTAATGCTCTGCTGTTGACCCATGATGCATCAGTCGAGTCACACCAGGAAGAATTTCAATAAGAGTATATGTAATTACATTGCATGTTAGAATACTGACGTTTTCATAGCACGTTACTTTTTCTTTTAAGTCGTTGTTGCACGTTAACTTTTCCACAAATGTTAAACCCTCATTAATCCAGATAAAATGGCTAAAACTACATTCTTATGTACAGAAACCGCCCGGGAGGCAATCGATGCCGGCGGAGGGACAGAAATGCACATGCGAGCACCCAAAATCCGTCCCACTAGGACTTGCTGGTTACATTAATACAGGTCTAGAAAAGGGAAACGCTTTACAGACAAACGGTAGCAGCTTGCACGAAAAAGCGGAATGCTAAGATATGGTCCGTAAAAAGAGAGATGAAAGTCAAGACTGGAGAAACAGTTCACGCTGTTGATCGGGGAGCATCCTGATGCCAATTGATTGTGCCATCGAACAGATAGATTAATGTACAGATACCGTCCAAATTAGATACGCTTGATGCAGATCACTTCAATTTGTCTGAGGACAGAGTAGAGCGATCAATGTCGTGATACGAGACTAGATATCGTCTTAGCTTCAGGATAGCCGCATAAGCATTACATTTTACATTTTTACCCCGCCTGTATATACTGGTATATATTTTGTATTCTTCTTTACTGTCATATTTTTATTACTGTTTACTGTATTTATACTACTTGATTTTTTATCTTCATTCTATTACTTGTGAGCAATGCTGCTGTAATCCTGTAATTTCCCCACTGAGGGACTAATAAAGGATTATCTTATCTTATTACAGTAAAGTGATGTAATTTTCTGAACATAGCCGTTTAATTGTTCTAGACGCTCCATTATTTGCTTTCACCCACTTAGAAATTATATCTACACTACTGATGATTATTTATCAAATATCTCATTGTGTACATTTTTGGTATATTGTGGTTTAACCCCATCATTTTGTTGCAATATCGATACTAACCCGACTAACTGACCATTTATTTGAGTTTATAAATATTGTGTAAAAACTTAAGACAATAAAAAAAACTCAAATATTATCGATTTATCAAGATCAAAAGCTAGACGTGAAGGCCAGGACATCTCTCCAGCATGACAATACTAAATTAAAAAAATGGAAAACATTTTGCATTTAACGAGTATTGTAATTTCGATAAAAAAGCAGCCCTATATCCACCTCAGCTCAGTGTGTTGGCAAAAGCATGCCTAATTAGAAACTGAAGACAATTCAACAGCAGATCCAAACTCTCTAATATGTGAAACTATAAAAAGAACTGATCAACACGATCAGAGTCGTCATGTCCAGGTGGGAACTATCTTGAACAGCAGCAGCGACTCGGTTGATGGTCGAGTGTGTGTGCGTTCAAGGCACTTATATTTTAGAAGTGAGGAAAGCGGCTCTTGTCCACTTCTGCCATCAATTTCCCAAATTATTGCCGAGGCGTTGGTAAAACCAGCAACTCCCTGTGCCGAGAACAACCTGTATGCTCCTGCTGCTTTTTGAATGCCTGAAAAAGAAGACTCACTTCTGAAGAATGTGCAGTGGATATTTCAATCTTTTTTTTTTTGTGTCATCTAAGAGTGTAAAGCATTAAAAATGCCAGATATAAACAAATCTCAAAGGCCAGGTTATATGTAGCCTGAGTATTCACTTCAACAGCATGGAACAGAGATGACCGACTCCATCCATCATGTCTAGAAACTACAAACGTCTCATTCCATGTTTTTCATCCGGAGAAGGTCTCACGGTGAGAACGCCAACAAACAGCTTCTCCTTAAATCAAGCCCTACACACAGTCCACCACCGAGCTGTCGTCCTCCTCGGGTCCCCACTCCCCAAACCTCATCTGAGGGGACGGAGCTGCCGGGTGGAGGTTGTTAATGTCGTCCATGGCATCTGGGTCCGCCTCCTCGGTGGGAGCGATCCCCATGTGACCGCCTTCCTCCCGGTGCGTGCGGATGTGCTTCCGCAGCGCCGCGGGCTCCTTGAAGCTGCGGTTGCAGAAGGGGCAGCAGCACGGCCTCTCTCCGGTGTGGATGAGCTGGTGGTGTTTGAGATGCTGCAGGCGGCTCAGGCGCTTCCCGCAGATGGCGCACACGTAGGGTTTCTCTCCGGTGTGCGTGCGCCGGTGTTTGCGCAAACCGTCCAAGTGGCGGAAGCAGTTTCCACACTCGGAGCAAGAGTACGGCTTCTCGCCCGTGTGTATGCGCAGGTGGGTTTTAAGCGCCCCTGACTCGCGGAAGCGACGGCCGCAGACTCCACACGGGTAGGGCTTCTCTCCGGTGTGGATGCGGATGTGCTTCTTCAGGCTGGAGATCAGACGGAAGGTCTTTCCACACTCCAAGCAGTGGTGAGGCCGATCTGGAGAGGGCTCCCCTATCGTGTCGGAGGCCGAAGGTCCCGCAGAGTCCTCCGCTCTGCCTGGCGACACACTGTCTACCCTCCCGGCTCCGGCAGTGCTGGCCAATTGTTTCTGTCCATCGAGTCCGCCCTGCTGCAAGGCACTGCTGCATTCTCGCACCGGTCTTTGGTGACGAAGAGGGTGAGTAAAGGAACGCTGAGAGACTCCCTCCCCTCCAACTTGAACGTAGCCAAGGTCACCGTCCCCGGCTCTGTTGTCATTACGCAGACCAGGCTCCTTCCTGCTGGGCTGACCGGAGCCGGATCCCTGCTCCTCTTTAATCTCAAACCCGGATGCTCCACCTGGTCCCTGAGACTGCCTCTCATCTTAAGACAAATAGAAAGATGCAGAGATGGTTAACGTAGAAGCATTGCTAGATCATATCATAATTTGAGACCAGATTATTACGTAAGTATAACACACACACACGGTACACATTGAAGATCTACCTTGTCTGCTGGAATCGGAGCACATATGAGACGCGTTGGAAGCAAAGGAGTCCAGAGCGTGGTTAGTCACAGAGCCATCGGGTTGGATCGAAAGCTGGCACATTTTGTAGTCGTCTCTGGGCTCAAACCCATGAAGCGAATCATCCACAGAGCCACTGAGGCCCAAGTCCACACCGGCTCCGTTCACATTTCGGCCGTTCTGGTGGTCCCTGTCCAGGTCTGAAGTCATGGAAGCCATGGAAGACAGCGATGAGGCGAAGACGGACTGACTGATTGACTGAGGGCCCGTGTATGATATCTGGAGCTGGTCTATGAGCTTCTGAGCACTGCAAAGACACTCCTGCAAAGTCTTCAACTCCCTCTCAGACACTTCAAGGCGCACTTTGAGTCTCTCGTTCTCCTGTTCCTTGTGTAGCAACTCCTGTTGAGTCTCATTGAGCACGAGCACCACTTCACCCAGAAGAGTATCCACAGCAGCGGACATGGCCGTTTGAATGGTCGGCGCGAGACGTGACTTCAGAGAGGTTACGGTCACGCCGCCCTGCGGGGCTCCGTATCCAGCCTTATCGGCTTTCCGATCATAACAAGACTCTCCCCCGGTCCTGTCGGCGACGTTGATTATACTTTGTTTACGATTCCCACTGTGGACTGAGCTGTTGCCACTATTAGAAGAGGAATCCATGCTACCAGCGTAGCCTGTCCTCCTGGCAGTCATGATTTTTAATGTAGTTAGCTAGCTTTAATTCAGTTAGCTAACGTTTACTGGCTATGCTAAGTTTGAATGTGCTACTATAAGATCTGTCCAAAAATATCAACAAACTGGATGAATCATGCGAACGTATACTGCTGTGATATGTTCGAGCAATGAGTCGAGTGGCACCGATCACATCCGTCTCATTATCTGATTAACTGTCGTCGCTGACAAACACAATCAACTCAGTGAGGTGCGACTCTTTGCGGGGCCTGGCTCCGCTAGCTAACGGTAGCCCGCTAGCTTCAAAAACTAACAAACGACACTCGGTCAAAGACGTACTCTTGCAAACAGTGTGTCTCTGCGGGTGAAACGCGCTGGTGGTCTGAAACGTTGATATTCAAGTCCGTAAATAAGTGTTGAAAGACTTTGATACCATGGCCCTCAGCAGCGACTCACCCATCTCCAGCTTCTGTCCAGAACTCGGCAGAACGCTGTACGCTGAGGCCTGTCGCACACGAATGACGTCGACAAAGGCGATCCGTGAAAAATTTGGGTGCCCTGGGTGTTGACTTGAAGGGGTCTTTCTGCCCCTCAGCAGAGCATACATAGAAGCCAGAGTTGCGTGGCTTTCCCTTATCTTTGATTATATTAAATGGACCACATGTAGCAACATATTCGTCTTGCATACCCATATAACATGTAGAAGCCTCGCTAAAATCTCATGACAACTATTTTATCAAAAGAAACACCAAGCAACTGTTACTTGATCACACAGCAAAAACACAACAACTGCACATACACTGAACTAGCAGCCAAAGAAGAGGAAAAATAAACTTCACCTTTTTACAGCCGTAATCATAAATTATGTCTTATCTTTGCTGTTTTGTGATCAAAGTGTTCAAGGGGATACATGCTGCTACTACTCCAGTGTCTCTGGATCATTTTAATCAATTTCAGCAAACTGTTTTCATTTACATAGCATGGAGGAACATTTGCAGTGTGCCTTCCTTCAGCATCGAGGAACCTATCCTCATCCATCCATGTGTAGATATATATGGCGGATGTCTCGTTCTGGTGGATGAATCATGGTACTACACTCATCCTTCAATACAGGCAGGCGTCCTCATGGACCAATGGTTCATGGTTTTCTTTGAATGGGAACCTTTATAGGGCCTTTCAAAACAAAAAATATATGGAATTAATACCATTGGTGACATGTAAATTTAATTAAATGATTCCTACAATTACCTGAGAACAAAAGGGACAGATGGAACACAAATGTACCCAAATGGCCAACCTTAACATGCCTCGACTAAAACCTCTCCAACTTTGCGCTTACATATACCCAGTTTCATTCTGATGCTCACACCTCTGCTGAAATCTCACAAGTGTTACATTTATTATGATACCAAGATTATAAAAAAAAACCTTGTAGGCGCAGACACTCACTCACAACTTGAGCATGACTTTTTCGTAGAGGGGCTCTGAGCTAGAGGCCTAGTGTTTAAGAGGTTGATATCTATTTGGACAATAGAAACGGGAATGAATGAAATATTTTATTTTAAATAATTAAATATATGCTAATTAGCATATGTCTTCGTGACCTGTATGTGACGAGTTGGGACGAAAACCTGTTGGAAGTCGGGTTCGTCACTTGTCTCTTTTATTCAAGCCTGATTCCATGTCTGACAAATGTATTTGTCTTTTCTTTGGTCTTAGTTGCGTCTATGTCCAAGTGTAATATGCGTCCTGTTTGTCAGCCTGTAAGATTTAATTCGGGGTGAAATGCTATTTAAACTTCATGGCAGTGCAGCAGCCTTTCGCGGAGAAAAGCTGAAGTTTTGCTCTTTTCGATCTAAAATTATAACTCCACGGTTCAAAATTGAAAGCACCCGCATGCCATCGGCCTCTCCGTGGGTTATGCAAACTCGGAAAATGCCGAACAAGTTTACAGTTTATCCCACAGTCCTGTGAACTAAGGATGCTGTGAAACTGGCCAAATGTATCATGAATTCTCTGATGCGTCGCAGATGAACCGCTCATTGTCACAGTGCAATTCATTATGAAAAGTAATTACTGTCACCCACACCCAGTTGTGTAACTGAAAAGAAACAGACTTCGCCTGCCTTTTATTATTTTTGGGCTCTAGGAGGCACTATAGGCTGTTTTAATATGCCTGATACTGAGGTCAAGCCCTACATTAATTATCTCCTCTTCTGACTACTCACCAACACGAATATACTGAGCACATTAACAGTTCATTTAAGTTAATTTAAAAGTGCTTTTTTTTGTTATTTGTTCAGTCATCAGGCAATACAGGCCACTGAATACTTCCTGAAGAATAAATTGAAAACGTCTGTTGCAGGGCTTCCTTCCTGCATCTCTTTATCAGCAGCTGGATCTTTTAGAGACGAAATACATTTTCTAAAAGTGAACGAGTAAAGAAGAATCTTGTTAATTCTAGTTTTATGGATCACATTTTCCTCATTCAGGGAGTGAGTGGGACAAAGTTGACGTCTCCAATTATGTTTCTTTTCCCCCAAAGCTGTTGAAAAATAATGATCTACTTGATCATTTGCTAAATGTGCATTATTGGGCCAATAGCCGATACGTTGCCATGATCTTATCTTTGAATCAAACACTATTTGTTCTGCAGATCTTAAAACAGAACCTTGTATCATGTTTGTCTGCTTCCATTTCATATATAAAAATAATTGAATCCATACGCACTCATTTCTGATGAGGAAAGCAGACCCATCTCAGCCACACAGTGGTTGGGTTATAAGTGACCTGGTCCACGGCAAAGAGAAGCAGTGCATTGTGGGATTATGTAACAAACCATCTAACAGTTACCATCTGCTTGAACTCGTGTCACTTCCAGAGTCACAACAGAAGTATTTCTTACTCAGTGACTTCACCTCAGTTTCCGACTCTCTCACATTGCCTGTCACACCATCTTTGTTCCTATGAACTCATTAGAAGTTTTGTGTCACAGTTTCTGTCATGGGCTGAACCCACATCTTGTGGTGTTGTTTCTCAGCAGCTGACTGAACTCATTTCTTCTGCTGCAGGACAATGCGAGCTAATCTTGGTCACTTTTATTTGCAGAGGGAGCTCAAAATCAGGGTGGAGATGTGAGCGTAGAGCTGGATTTATGGCCACAGCTGGCACATAAGGTTGCTTTACCACATCAACAAAACATCTTGTTCAGTTCTTCTCTTTCCTGGAAGCGCTGAGTGAAGTTTTCTTGTTCTGATGTTGGTGTTCTCTCAAGTTAGTTGCCGCCACTTGTTATTTTACCTCTCATTTTCAACCCATTTCATTTTTTTTAAAGAAAAGTACCAGCATGGCAATTTCACACATTACAAATCATTTCTGCTACAAGTCTAGTCAGGTCAATATCCGGCCTTTTGGCGAACAGATGCACAACCGTTTGAGTCCTTTCGGTTCTGCTGCAGTGTTTGGAGGTAAGTCATATATCATAGGATTTAGGTGAGAGGTTATGTGGCTGAAATGGGATGTGCTGTCTGGAACCACTGGCATATGTCAGCGATAATAAATTCCAATGAATCAATGCCCTGACACAGAGGTTTCACAATCCTATTTCATTTCCCTCAGCCCTAAAAGGACAACAAGAGCTCATTAACAAGCGAGACACGCTCTGAAAAACCTGCACACCCCAAAGGAATGTAATCCACTTGGTTCTATTCACCATAAAATGAGTAGCACTGATGTAACTAATAGCAGACTCTAGTAATACCACGAACAGCACACACACACTCAGTCACTCAACAGTATAGACCATTTAGCAAGGAGGAGGGGATCTGGAGCAGAAGGTTGGGGAATAAGTGGGGACTGTGGGAGGGCAGAAAGAAGGAGGTGATTGTTGGGGAGACGGGAAACATATAAAGGTGGAGAGAGCCAGAGAGGCAGCAAGTGGAGAAGAGACGAGGACGAAGGAGCTTCTTCACATTTCGATAGAGATTATACTAACTTTTGCTAACAACAGGTAAGTTCACATCTTTTAATATTTTACATATTTTCACTCTTAACACAATCGAACAGAGCTTAGCTGCAGCAAAAGCAACAAAGAGCACAGAATGAATTAGTATTTTTTCAATGAAGTCAAACACAGATTTATGTTTGGAGATTTTTTGAATGTGCTTCATTGTTACCTCTGCCCACCATAGAGCATGTTTCAGGTATCTTTGTGTGTATTATTGTGGAAATAGCTCAAGCAGCTTTCCTGTAACTGGATCCTGCTGACAGGGCTGAGTTGCCTCTTGGGTGTGTAGGCATGTGGACTTGTTGTGCAATACCGCCTGGAATGCTGGATTAGACTGAAGTGCCTCCAAATCTGAACAAATGAGGATTACCTAGTCCTCGCAGCTATGTATACAAGACCATAAATCATTGGCAAACATGCCACAAAATCAAAAAAAACTTTTCAACTAATTAAGTGTCCACAGTTTTGTCATTTGCTTACTGAAGAGTAAAAACGGTGTGCTCTGGTTTTGAGAAAAACAGTTAGTGCATAGGTTTTATATTTTCCAGCAGACGCTCAGGCTCACATTTAAGCCATTTGTTTTATTCCCTGCAGTCATATAATCTCTAAACGACACAGCATCAGCGGAGAAATAACTCTATGTCCTCATTCGGGCTCTTTCATGCAAGAAAATAAAATGCAACCGACTCTCTGAATGTACATTTTGTTGGAAACCCAAGGGGGCTGATGATTGTCATTCCTATGAAAAATAAAAAAAACAGATTTTTCCAGCTAACTGATGGAATTTTACTTTCTATGATCTCCAGACAGCTCAATGGCTGCCAACAGGGGCCTTGCTTTCACCCTGGGGATGGTTTGCCTGGTTCTCATCAGAGGATACTCTCCCCTGCCTACGACATCGCAACTTGCAGAGACGAATCCCACGAGACCTCCGGCACCACGTGGGTTAACGACCGAGACCTTTGACTTTCCCACAGAGGACTACTCTCTAATGGAAGACAGCACAGTTACCCCTACACGGAATGCAGCGTCTCCATTTGGAAAGCGATGCGACTACAACCCCTGTCTCGACAGTCAGATCCCCTGTGCTGTTCTAAGAACCTCCACCGGATGCTTGTGTCCAGGGTTGACTTTACATAATGAGGTTCCAAATACTCCCACCCTGAAATCAGTGTCCTGGAACGGGTCAGAGGTTGTTGCTCGGTGGTGCGCACCTCATTCATACGTCACAGCTTATATTGTGAAAGTAGGGGGGCAAGAGAGGCGGAGGTTTAGGAAGGACCAAAGGAGCGGCGGATTGGGAGACATGGACCACAACACAGAGGTTTGTGTGGTTGCAGTGAATGATGCTGGAGACAGTGAGAGGTCCTGTTTGACGTACCCGCCCAGGGACAGCAGCCTGTCTCTGAAAGCAGGGCTCATCGGGGGAGCTCTGGGCTTCCTGCTGCTCCTCTTGCTGGCTGTCCTGCTCTGGAGGCACAAGAGGCAGAGGAAACAGGAGGCCAGCATCTCTATGCATGACACAGCTGAGACAGAGTGAAGACAAATGGACGCTCAGTGAGATAAGACTCTGTCCAATGAGACTCCTCAGCTTCTTTGCAGATAATGTGATTACATTATGTCTGAGGTTTTATGCAAAACAAGAGGCTTCTTGAAAATGCAGAAGGCAGCGTTCGGCATCACACGTGAATATATCTCTTGGTGTAAAAGAAAGTCCCCGCATTATGTGCATTTGGTCCTTTTTTTTGCATTACAAAATGAGCTGTTTGTTGGACAGCTCTCAGGACTTCAAGGAACATCCCTGCATGTAGTCCTTGCTTGCAACTGCTCATTGTAATTTATTATTAGTTGATGGGATAAAACGTGCAAAACCACCAGTACGGTAACTTAAGTATTTATTCATTGCTTGATATCAGGGAATTTCAGTTTTTTGTTTTCCTCAAAAGAATACTGTTTAACAGAAGCAGCCGTGGTCCTGGGAAAACCATGCATCTCCAAAACATCAGCTTTCATGAACTAAGAAAACAGTCTTGTTGTCTAGTAATTCAATGAGTCTTTATGTTGTGTATTTAGCAGCAAGGAACACTGATTCCTTAAGTTTATCTAAAAAAAATAATCTATTTGGAGTAAGCTGTTTGTTTATATAACAGTGTAGGTTATGTGATGAATACAAGATGTCTTGATAGTTTGGAATGCAATAAAAAAATCATGATTTACACCAGAGACGATAGCCGACAAAGGCTCAAATGATTGTGAATATTTTGATATTATTTGTGGTCATGTATTTAATAATAAGTGAAACGATGTATTGTGGTTTTAAGGACCGAAAGGGAATGATGTGCTGTATTATGTTCTGTATTTATGAAAACCATTTGGTGCTTTGCCGTAGAACTTCTTCACGTTAAGAGTTCGATTTGTCAAGATTCCTGAAACACTAAAGAGACAAACAGAAGTCTATAAGCTCACAAAACAAGACCGGCTGTTCAAACAGAAACTACTGACTATGAAAAGTATGTTAAAGGTTATTTGACATTTTTTGGATAGGCGTGTTTTTTTTCCATCTTTGTCAAAAGTTGTGTCAGCGTACTGCATGAGCACAAGTCTTCAGTGCTGTGTTTTTTCCAGCTGTCATACAATAGCCTTTTCACGGGATATGGATTTTGTGATTCCAGCTGAGACTTCCAGTCATCCAGCACTGAGCTGGTGAGAAGCTTCAGGGCTTTTTAATTTTGTTTTGCCATGATGAAAAAGAGAAGAAATATTTAAATCCACCCCCTCCCTCCTCCAGTTTATCTCATGTTCAAGCCTCCATCTGCATGTCTCGCAGCCGTGTTATAATTCCTTCTTGCTCTGGCTGCTGCCACGGAGATGTCCCACTGCTCTTGGCGTCTTTCTTATTCCAGCTGCACTGCATAACTTACGTCGCAAAGAGCTGCATGAGAGTCATTTAACATCTGTCATTTGGAGACACAATAGATTGTTCATTTCAGTGACTGAAATGGCCTCAAGATGTTGCTTTTATGACACATATTCAGCCCGAGTGCAGTCGCTCTCAAACTGGGAGGGAAATCTTGACACGAACGGGCCAGTATGAGAGGAAATGCAAAAACATGGGCGTACAATATCATGTTTTTTTTGTAATGCATACTTCAACCTGCAAAATAGGTTTGACAAGAACTACAAGCAGAGCAGAGCATTTCTGCTGATGGTACCAGAACAGCACAACATGTACTCGGTCATATCTTTTCAACATGAATGTGGTTTGCCTTTTTTTTCTCCTCAAACTTTTTATTTTTGAAAATTCTGATGTTTTTGAATGACCATGAAGAAATCATGATCCAAGCCACTTATTAGAGGGAAAAATGATTGATTTTCAACATGTTCAGCAGTGATGTGGTGTCACCATCAGGTGTTCAGCCTGGCTTTGCTTCCATACGAGTTTTTTACTCTGGGAAATTTAGACTAAATTATTAGTCATCTTTTCCAGTAGAAAATGCGAGCTAAAGACAAGTAAATCAGGAAGAAACGAACTGATATTTAACGCACATATGTCACATACGATACAGACTATTATTTATATCTGCTAATCAATTGCTGAGGCTGATTTTTGCTTCTAATGAATGGTTCCCTGTGTTTTCTTTGCTGGTATATTTGTGGCAGTCAGGGTGCCAAAGTGCACAGGAGACATTTCTCAGTGATGTTTCTGCTCTTGTGAACTGTCGAGTGAAAAACAATGCAGATACAGTCACAGATAATAATTAATCTCAGAGAAGAAGCTGTGTTTTCTATTTATTTTTTTTTGTATCTCCAGGCAAATTTTGCAGCAGGGACGGGTGCTGTGTCCAGGACAGAGACATGTTGAATCACCGTTATCTCATTCAGTAAACTCGCTGACTCATGGTACTTTTATGGCGAAGTAGTCACATATAAAAGAGTGAATCAGCTAAATTCAGGCTGTAGGATTTCACAATAAAAGACTTTGGGTTGGCCTGCGTTACTGTAATGTGTGATTAACAGCGACGATGGAGTTCATTTGTGTTAGAATGAGTAATTGTGTAGTCTAGGAACTGCTGCTTGACATGTTCTCATGTGGAATTATGAAGTCTTGGATTCTCCCCGCAGGTATTGCATTATGTTATGTGGCTAATGATGATTACAGAAGTCAGAGTTGAGAAATGACTCACCTAATTTGCTCTGCTAAACATGAAAATGTCATGTAAGCCAAGAAGCGGGCTAGACATTTTGAAGTGGTATTACGTAATCAAGGACTTTTACAAGTGTCGGTCAGCACCCAAGGCAATTTTCGCAACAGAGACAAACAGTATTACAGGCCTCTTGTACCTTCCCTCAGGCGGAGAGGTTAGGAAAAGTCACCTTATGGCCCTCTGCTGGTCACATTCAACTCTGACAGAAGAGGCCTGACTGCACTAAAGGGCAGAAAATGGCATTAACACAAAAGCAACACAATCACAATGATAAAGCTGGATTAAATAACCCCAGTGTCTATTAACAGCACTCTCAAATGAGAGGCGTCAACGCTACATGAGACAAAACAGATCTTCGAAGGGGCCTGCACTCAAACACTGCAAATTTAGAGGTAAGAGTATAAAACTGGTTGAAAAAAAATATTGATTGGTAATCTCACTTGATCTTCTTCTGTAGCAGCTTTTACAAAATGATATTATTCTTGGTGAAGTGATTATATTATTTTGTCTCCCCCTGTGTTGTATGTAATTAAATAAGGAGTGATTGTTTCATCTTCGGATAAAAACCCCTCACTGGGTTTGTTTTCATGGCAGCAGCTTGTTGGCTGAGGCTTTACTGCAATGACTAATTGTTATATTATGTTCACCTCATAACATACTGGTACCTATTCCGAGCAGTCATTCATTTACATGCTATTAATTAATCGTGAACAAATTAATTTGCATTTACTGCCGGGGAAATGAATGTTAGTTGTTGTTATTAGTACTCCACCAGGGCACTAATGGCTGCTTTCTCTGCACACTGGGGTCAGCTTTTACACGGCATAAAATCTTCAAAGTGGGTCAGGCACCCATCAGTGCCCATTATTGGATCTAGACAGTCCTGAATGAATACTGGCTTTATTCAAATGCAGAAAAAAGGTTTCCACTCCTTTGGTCTTCGAAGCTTTTTTGCAGACAGAATAATGAATAAAGAGAAAATCAAATGGAAAAGGGTGTCAATCACAGAACAAGGGATGCTGAGGCCTTCATCAGATGAATCTCTGGGTCTCAGTGGGTGGTTGTAGGAACCAAAGCCCCCTGCAGGCGTCGCATCCTGTTTACTCCCGTTATGTCTTGGACGGTGTCTGACTGACTTGGCTCAGACCACAAAATTAACTTCAGTCTCAAAGAGTCACTCTGATGTCACCGGAGGGATGATCGGGGTTTATGTAAATGCAGACAAGGTGTGTGTTTGATTAAGTTTCTTCTTTTGGCACCGTTGGAATAAAAACAACAACAAGAGTGTGGCATCTTTCATCATCCAGACATCTTTCAAAACCGGTTGAGTGTGACTCACAGCTGCTTTTATTTGTTTTCACTGGAACCACTAGAGGTCATTAACGCAGAGAGCACTGTTCAAAGCCACCTCTGGCATGCGCTCAGTGATTATGGAGTGGAAATGGAAATGAGTTGCTCTAATAAGGATGAAAATGAGTTTGCAGTGGTAATCAGCTCAGCCACATTTCAGACATTGCAGGGGGAGAGCGAGTGTGTTTGAAGAAGCCACTAAATGTTTGCTTTCAGTCACCGTTTCTTTTCTACTGCTCGACAGGCAGGTTAGCGCTCTCTCCCCCCCCCCCCACCCACCCACCCCAGGATGGCTGAGTGAGAGCGTTTCATAGAATAAGAGGAGAAAATCTTTCCCTTCTCTTTCACCCCATTTCCTTGTATGAAGAGCAAGGGTAACCATGGCAACCTGGCATTATACAGGACAGAGTTGAGGAGGTTGAAACCAAGCTCGAGCTCGCAGAGGAGAGTTATCAATCACTTTGGCATCAGCACTATCTCTCACACACACACACACACACACACCAGGATAATGACATTTTCCTTTTCATCAGAGAACAAAAGAAACATCCACTTCAGCGTCCAGAGGACAGATCTGCTTGCATAAAACCCTCGTGCTCATGTTAAAGGGTGAACGGTGTTTGCCAAGGCTAGTATACCAGATTATTATTAATCATCTCAGTCAAACTAGAAAACTCCACTGCGATCATAGAATTCAATTCATTTAGTTCATTGAGCAAATAGCAAAAGAAGAATCTTGAAATTATAGAGAAATAGGATTTCACAGTTTTTGCCCTTTAAAAAAAAGAAAAAGATATTTTCATGTTTAAGTTTGTCTTTACGGGAAGGACATATGATCCTTATTAGACATTGGTTTGGCGGTTACATCCAAACCCAATACTCGACCCCAAGTTGCTCCCGGGCGCTTTACATCAGCACTCTGCTCCTAAAGTGCTTCGGGTGGGTTAAATGCAGAGGTCAAATTTCATGTATACCTGTATGTGTATGACAATTAACCGTGTTTTAAGTTGTGCGATAATTGAAAACGTGTTGAACAAATTATAGACCTCTGTGGAGATTTACAGGCTTACAGTGAAGTAGTAAAACAATGAAGGTTTGCCATCCTGCATACCCACAAAAAAGGAAGAAGCTCGGCTTAAAGCTAATGAACATTTTTACACACAGCAAAAACTACTTACGATGAATTCCCGTAGAGTGGTGCTGGCTAGTGATGGGAATTACAGCTCTTTGAAGGGAGCCAGATCTTATGGCTCCGTTCCTTTCCGAGAATTGCATTCTTTGCCAGTCATAGGTGGCGCCGCAAAAAAAGACCAATTTTCCCCTTTGTTTCTACCAAAGAGCTGTTTTTGATTTTGGTTGTCCCAAAAGTATAAGTACCACTCATTTTCATCAGCCTTGAATGTGATAACAGTCTATGTCTCCATCTGGTGGATGCATTGTAGTACTGCACTCATCCTAAAGGCACAGAGCAATGGGTTATGGTTCTTTGAACGGCAACATTTCCCTTCAGCATCATTCTGTGCAAAGCGAATGCTCAGATGTTGTGATATGGTTTGCGGGAGCGTTCGTGCTGCAACTGCATCACTGCAAAGGGGCAGTCACTGTAAAAGCGCACAGCTTGGTTAGGCGGAAACGTAATCTCTCATTCATTATGTGTTCCATCTTCATTTACAGACACCAAGTAACATCTATACCGCCGCTTACACTGCAGAACTCTCACAAGGGATACTTTTATTATTACCTAGTTTATTCAAATAGACCATATAGTTGCAGAAATCATTTCATTTTCGAGCAGGGGCATGACACTTATCACTACAACCCAAAGAAACCACTCTATTCATGTCACAAAATACACATACATCATGATGTAGTACATCATAATGTATCTTTGTAACAGACAAAAACACTTCCCCCACTTCTTTAGGCGCATTTCCTTGCATCACATTATCTCGATGAACTAGCTTTCTGCTTATGAAAGAAAACATGAATACATTTTTAGAATCAGACATGTGTGCTCGCATTATATGTATTATTATGTTCATAAATAGTTCCTGCTCAGGTGCCTTCAGCTGAATCTTTAAAAGAGCGTAGGAAACCTTGAGGGACATGGAGCCAGAGCTGTATTTAACCCTGTGAGGTTAAGTTGTTTTCCCAGAGAGGCTGCACTACACTGTTCCGTTCTAGCTCCCCACTTTTATTTCGCTGGTCCTAAGCGGCTCTTCATGCACATTATAAAACACCATGTTCTTTGTTTCCTCAAAGGACAATCTCACAGTTAAAGAGCTCTCGGTGTGCGAACGGCATCGTACAGTCTATCTCGCAAGCCATTTATATTCTTTACCTGCTTTTTCCTTTTTCCTTGTCAAGGGGGCACTGAAGCATATCCCAGCATGCATTGGGATGGAGGTAAGGAGACACTTTGGACAGGCTGTCAGTCAATCACAGAGTCTCCAAATCACTTTGAACTACGGGAGGAAACTTGGATGAAAAAGTGGAACGTGGAAATACAGTTTAATACAGTAAAGACAGAAAAGTCCAAAAACGAAGCACCTTCTTCATCGGAATCGATGCAACAACATGACAGCTGTGAATAAGGAGTTTTGATATCGAAGATGCAAAGAGGTAGTTCTGCATATCCCGTCCTGCATTTAGGCCAGGTGCAGGATTAACCTCTGTGAAAACATGTCCAATCTGTACGAGGAGACGTGCACACAGACCTTTAGAGAAATAACTGAGGCATGAACTAGAATCTAGGACTGATGCATGGCCAGATGTTGAACAAAACCAATCCCAATTACTCCTCCCATTCGTTTCATAATATAAAAAAAACACACTGCAGCTGGGGCAGGAACAAGCAGTGGAACAAGAGATGAATCAGGGACAGATTATTCAGGACACAGCCACGGGGGGATAGAGCGCTCAAGAGGAGAGCAAGGACTCGACCTTTTCTAAATATTCATGATGAAAGAGAGATGTAAACCTTTTCTGAGACCTGAAACCTTTGGGGAGTCTAATAAAACAAGGCAGCTCGTGATTCAATGGAAAAATAAATATATCTGGCAGGAGCAACGTCAGGATATCTTGGCTGTCGGCCAGCCAAAAGGATCAATAGCCATTAACACCATCATGCATGCAGTCAGAGGACAGCAGGGATCTGTGGCCCTGCAGAGTGTTTTATCATGATAGGAACCATGTTGAATGTTTTTTTTTTTTTTTTACTGTAAGAGCATCTCTCTCCTCGCTGCCGAGAGAGAGGCTGTCGGACTGACAATGTCATCAGTGTGCCGTGTATGTAAACACACCCAGCAGCCTGCAGAATCTAGGTCATTTTCTGGCTGGGTTGAGCTGAGAGGAGGAGCCGTCTGGAGACACGTCGAGTCGCAAATGTGTGCCGTGTTCATGTGTCAGGAGTCGGGCCGTAATCAAACACGCACCTCTTTTATCTGCTTCATGAATCAAGTGAAAACCGCTGAGAAACACAGGTAGTGAAGCAGAGGGACGGAGGGGGGAGGAGGATGGAAGGCTTGTAATTTCTTGCTCCAGTTCTCTTTGCTTCAGCACCGAGGACACATTGTTCATTAAAAACCCCACGCCTTCAGGACACACAGAGCTCTGCATCATGTAATATTGACATTGGCTTGCAATGCAACCATGTGTCAGGAATTACACACTGGATCTGGAACATGGTGTGCTGCATCGCGACAGAGATTGTGGATATGCCGAGGTGGATTTTTCTTTTTATCCTCAAAAGTGCTCTGCACAGTCAAAAAATGATTCATTAAAGTGTGAGTGCTCTTAACGGGATGTCTTCTCTCAAATCCATTTAAAAATCAATTAATGCTTTAAAATGTGTCTGAACAGCCGAGTGCTATTGTAAAACTCAAGACTGCAATCTATCTGCTTTGACTGCTGGAACAATGGTCATGCTGAGGCAGAGGACTGGGCAGTATGGATACAATCCTCCATCACCGTACAAGCACTTTCATACTGCAACATTGATGTATGACGAGACAGGCATATTTTAGGGAAGTCACTTTAGAAACTGAATTCCGGGTTGGTTCATCACATTGATACAAAAATCATGTCAATGTGATGAACTGTACAGACAAGAGTCTACAGCCATGCTAGCGGCTCTTTGAGGCTCTGCTTCAGTCCAGTGGTGCTTTGAGCAAAATGCTAACATCAGCAAGCTGACATGCTCACAATGACAACGCTAGCATGTTGATGTTTGGCATTGAGGTCAAAGTCACTTCATCCTCTGTGGACCATGAACGTCTCTACCAAAACTCGTGATGCATTAGTACCCAAAAATGTCTCACGGTGACACTAGAGGTTCGGTCAGGGGGATCACCAAAGTCATTAGGATTCATCTTCTGGGGACAATGAACGTATTAGAAAATTTCCCAGCAACCCATCATATAGTTGCTGAGAAATTTCAGTCTGGACTAAACTAGAGACAGACCGACACCAAGCTCGCCGTCCCCAGAGCCACTCTGCATGTATA